>LZPO01107998.1:236550-247168 GCA_001675575.1 Neotoma lepida | reverse complement strand
GAATACAAAATTTGATCAGACTCTGATTCAGATTTGACTTGGGGCTGCTAGGGGTAGAGCTACTGAAGTAGTGGTCCTGTGTTCTTCATCTGGAAACATCCATGGATCTGTTGTCTCTTCTTCTTTCTTTTATTTTTTATAACATTAGTGCTCTTTGATGATTAATGCCTACATCTGCCAGAGGTTACAAAACGGCAATGTTCATACTCTCAGATTAAACTCACNGTTAAAGTAATGCACAAATATAATCTAAAAAAAGTCAAAGGGCTGGAAAGATGGCTCAGCAGTTAAAAGTAGCTGTTGCTGCTGTCAAGGATCCGGGTTTGGTTTCCAGCACCCTCACAGTGGTTTATAATCATCTGTAACTCTAGTTACAAGGGATCCAACACCTTCTTTTGGCCTCTGTGGAATGCACATGGTGCACAGACACACATGCAGAGAAAACACTTATGCACATTAAAGAAAATAAATAAATCTTTAAAAAATCAGTAGCATAAAAATGCAAAACAAAAAAGCACTTATCTGACCTGCTCCAAATATCTTCCAAAATAACAAACAAACCAGATATACGAAATGAATAATATAATAACCTTGCTTTACATATTTACAAATTGTTGAAATGTCTAGTTTAATAGAAGACAACTGTATTCTTATATCTTATTTGCATGTATCCTCTGGGAAAACTCCTCTACACATTAATAGGAATAAACAAAGCAAATGACATTCTGGCCTAAGACAGTTTTGACACTTTTAGGCTGATGCCCCAGAGACCCAACCTCACTTCTCAAATTGCTGGAGTGAGAATGGATTGGTCATATGTCCGTGGAAGTTGGGGAAAAAAAATCTAGATTGGGTTGTCTATGTGCTCCTTCTACAGAGGTCACCCAGTTTTCGTGTTCTAACTCTCACCCCTCAAAGCCCTTCNCTTTGGTATTAGAATAATTCAATATATTTAATTGCTGAGATGGAATGGAGTCCTTTTTGTGGCATGGATTATTTTGTTTTTATTTGCACNTTCTTTTATAAACTAAAATTCTAATTTTCCCACTGTGGATGGGGAGAGAGGCCTTTTCCTGCATTCCTGCTGATCTCAGCCATAGGAACCATCTCCTTTCCTATGTACCTGAAGAATTCACATTGGGACACAGGTAGGGCATGTGAGTGGTCAAGGCTGATTTCAGCAGGTGAGAAGGAGATCAGACAGTAAGGACACCTTCCAAAGTGGGGAAGGTAGACTCAGCTGAGCAGCAAAGGGCTGCCTTCATGCCTTGACTTAGGCTCTGCCATTTCTCCTCTCTTTGCCCACCCTTGAGCCTGTCTGNGGTGATCTTTTTTCTTCAACAGGTGGAGGTTTTCTTAGAAGCAGTCTTTACCCACAATTCAGTCAGTTACAATAAGATGCAAGAGGGTGTATAAAAGTGTAACTATCCATGGAGTTGAAAAATTTACTGGAGGAAAGGGCAAGGATTCCTCCTTAGGGAACCTCCTGGTGGAGGAGCTGGCTGGAGCCCGTGAGATGGGTTTCACTGCTTTTTGAAGAGTTCTTCCTGTTTCTCCTCATNCTCCTTTTAATTTTATTATTATGTAAATGTGTTTATGTTTGAAGATTTTTTTACTTGTATACAGTGAAATATGATAACATCTGCCCATTTGCTCCTGAGCTCTGACTTCTCCATTTCCACCTAACATGCCCCTCTCAACTTCATGTACTTTTTAAATAATGACCCACTAAGTCCAGTGAGTGTTGCCCATACATGCATGGGTATGGGGCCACTGGAGCATGGAAAATCTACCAGTGGCCATGTTCCCTAAGAGACATGTTGATCCCCCAGCAGCCATCCATTCCTCAGTAGAAGATCAGCCTTGAGACCGTCTACCCCATCTACGNTGGGATTTGGGCTGGCTTGATCTTATGTGGACTTTGTGCAAGTAATTACAGCTGCTGTGAGTTCATGGCCATGTCATATCCAAAAGACATTTCACATTTCTCCCCCTCTGGCTCTTCCATTCTTTCCACCTCCCCTTTCAGTATATTCTGTGAGAAGTAAAGGTAGGGTTGATAGAGATGTCCCATTTAGGGCTGAGCACTCTGTCTCTTGTTCTCAGCATTGACCAATTTTGGCTCTTTCCATTGACTGCTATTCACCACAGAAAGATCTTTCTGTAACCAAGTTTGAGAGCAGCCTAGGTCTATGTGATATGAACATAAATATTTTGAAGGTACTTTGACAGTTATGATTATTTAATAAAATAAAATAAAACAATTATGGGAAGGGCCCATGATTCCAATCATGGGTTTTTGACCAGGATTACAGTGTGGAAGGCTCTCCTGCTTGTATTTACCTTTGTTCACCATGTAGTCTCCTTGTGTTGGCTCTTCAGTAACTCCTCACTGAGTTCAACAGTATCCATTTGCTGTGGAATAATCCTTCTGTACACTGTGAAAACATGTTGCTCTCACTATTAATAAAAAGCTGATTGGCCAATGACTAGGTAAGATTTTCAGGGCAGAGAGAATGCTGGGAATAAGGGCAGAGTCTTGGGAGTCTTGAGCAGATGCAGAGAGAAGCAAGATGTATGTGCCCTGTTAAAAGAAGGTACCACCACATGGCAGAGGGTAGATAAGAAATATGGTCAATTTAAAATATAAGAGTTGGCTAGTAACAAGTCTGAGCTATCAGCTGAGCATTTATAATTAATAATAAGTCTCTGAGTTGTTTTTTTGGGAGCTTGCTGATGGGACAGAGTCAGCTGGCAGTTCTGACAAAAAAACTCCACCTACACCNGTTTCAAGGTTGCATATTATCACTGGTCCATAAAGTGGCAGAAATATTCCTTCTCTAGGCCAATAGTGGGTAATCTCACCATCAAGCTCCCACATTTATACTTCTTTTTTCTTCTTTTCTATCTCAACTGTCTCTACATTCTCTGTCCACAGTGTATTTAGTCCTTGGTTGCATCTTGACTGTTTTATTGGTCTTTTTCTAGATAGCTCTTTCTCAAAGTACCTCTTGTCTAGTAGCTACCTGGCAGCTACTGTTGACAGCAGCCTGGCTCAGAGAGCCTGCAGTACCACTGGACACTGATTGGTGGCTGCTCCTGCCACGGATGAGAACTTACAATAGAAACTGGTCAGGCAGTTTCAGGGTAGGGACCCAGAAAACAAGCAGTTTTGACTTTTGTGTTTGGCTCCTTGATCCTGTAGGCAGATTTGTCCTTGCCAGATGCTAGGAATGCAGGCAGGGAGATCTGGTTTAATGTCTCTTTTCCTAAACCAACATTCTTGCCTGGAAAACCACACAGAAAGGTGTGATTGACACTGAGCATCTGGGTACCTCATGGGTGGGCTAGCTGGACATACCACCTCATGCTTCCATACCATGCCTCACCCTAGTTCCTGCCTCCTAGAAAGAGTCCCTGGCTAACAGTTTAGTGGTATCTCATTTCCAAGGTCCCACTCCTGCTACCTAGGGGCTTTGTCGCTGTCTCTTAAGCTCCCATCTATAATCCTATAACAAAAAATGTNTTTTGAAACTCAGGATACTCTGGTCCATGGGTTTCATTCTCAAATTCTCAAGTTAAGAACCCAGAGGCCACAAGCAGACTTTGACAGCCATTAATTAATCCTGGCCCCACAAACTGGCCCTACAATCAACTGAGGCTAAACAGTCCCTGATGCTCTCAAGGATACCCCACTTTCCCAAATTACCTCTTTCTTTGTAGAGATTTTATCTAGGTTTCTTCCCTTTTTATGATTTCTTTTGTAGGGATAGACATTATTATTGTTTTTAAATCTTGATTCTTCCCTTTCACCTGGTGGTGCAGATGTGGCTTCTTATCTCTTTTATTCAGAATTGTTGAGTCACTGAGACTTTTATAAGTAAGATTTTTCCAGGTCCTCATCTTAGTCAGGTCTAGCCAAAATTCAGTCAATAAGAGTTAAGTATAGTTTTTTTCTAGCTCTGGCCCTTGAGAGGAACCTAGCAACACCTTCACACCAACCAGGAGCCCACCCAGAGATGCTGGGCAGTTGGGCACTATTATGATCTCTTTGTGATGAGGAAGCATGGTCCTGCCCAGCACCATGGGGAACTGAGCAGGACAAGGAGACCCACATGCATTCCTCGGATGGTCCAGCCTAGGCTCTGAGGAGAGAACATGTATCCACTTGGCACCTTGAGGCACCAGGCAGACGGGCACTACTATAGTGAGCAAATGTGTGGTGTGGTATGGAAGAGAGAGACAGACAGAATGGTTTATGTCCTGTGGACAGAAGCATATCTGAAAAGGTGAAAAAAGTGAGGAATAGGTGGAAGTAGGTAGCTTGATTGCCACCCAGGGCCATGGTTATGACTGGGCCTGGGCTGCTGCCAGGGCCCATGTCTGGGTTCATGGCTCTGATACAGCAAAGGTCTGTGTTGATGTCCATGGTTTCTGATACCAGTAAGGGCCAAGAAGACAGGGCTGGGCGGAATTGGCCCCCACTGCTCACTTGCTGCAACACTAGGCAGAATTGGTCATGCCCCTCTCTGGCTGAAGCACTCAAGAGAGAGGGCCCTATACCTCACCTGGGCAGCACAAAAGAGCTGACCCTCTTCACAGGGGCATGGGCAAGTTGGCCCTGATGGCATGAAAATGGAAGAGCAGGCCATGTCCCACTCTGTGCCATGTGATGGCATGGGTGAGGGAAAGATGCCCTCTTCCCCTCACCCTCACCACCTGCAGCAGGTGGGGGACCTGACCCAACCCCTCACCAGCTGCAGCACTCGGGAGAACAGGCTCTGTGCCTTACTTGGGCAGCACAGTAGAGTTGACCCTGTACACAGAAGAATGGGTGTGCCATCCCTGAGGGTGTGAGAGGTGCATAGCTAGTACAGCCTCCCTCATCTGTGGTGTGGTGGTGGGGATGCGGGAAAGATGCCCTCCTCCCCTCTATTACCTGTAGCTGGTGAGGGAGCTGACCCTCCTCTTTACCAGCTGCAAGACTTGGGAAAGTGGGTCTATGTCTTGCCTGGGCAACACAGCAGAGTTGACCCTATTGACAGGGATATGGGTGTGGGTGGGGGAGAGATACCCCCATACCTTCCACCTAGAGATGGCCCTGGGGTCATAAGAGTGGGAGAGCTGTCCCTGCCCCTCACCAGCTGCAGCACTCGGGAGAGGAGCCCCTGCACCTTGCCTGGGCAACACAATAGAGCTGGCCCTGATGGTGTAAGTATGACCCTGAGGGCATGAAAGCAGAACTGGCCCCTGCACCTGCTCATTGCTGCAAGGGTGAACTAGTTGGGGCAGTGCTGGAGAGCTCCCCCTAGTGGTGAGGATGGTGGAGAACTGGTCGGCTGATCAACACTGCAACTACCCAGGCCCAGAACCTGGGTTGTGAGTTGGCCCACCCCAACATCCACTCCATCGGTGATCTGCTGGAGCATGTGAAGGGGCCAGTCCTGCAGATCCAAAGCTGTAAGATCTCCACAACACAGGGCAACAACGGGATACCCAAGAGGAGTCCCAGCGAGGGCCTAGCATCGATAGTGTACCAGAAACCGGAGGCCTTGAACCAGACCAATGACTCTTTGCAATGAATACTTGCAAGTAAAGATATATGGACAAAAGAGTTTACTGCGTGACTCACTGTGTCACACTACAACTTCCATGATGAGAATTTTTTTTTCTCTTAAATTTTATTCTAGGGGGGGGGGGTGTTGCAAGGGCAGAGGGTGGATATGAAGGAACAGGGAAATGAGTGGGATGGAGATGCATGATATGAAAGACACAAAGAATAAATAAAAAGAAAGTTAAAAAATAGTTAATTATAGAATTGGGAACTAAATTCTAAATCTATATCTAAAGAAAATAGATTTGCTGTACTCTGGGCGGCTTGGAAATTCTTTCCTTTGTCATTGAATTGGGAACACAGACTTTACTAGAGTTACCACTGCCCTCCATAGCCATGGGGCTAATGAATAGGACCGCAGTCCTAGAGTGGGACATTCTCACATTCCCCTCAAGGAGCCAGGCATGGACCTTTGTACTTCAGGGATCAGTCAGTCTGGTCAAGGATCAGTGGCCAGAGGGTGCTATAAAGGTCAAGGTCTCCTTCCTGCAATGTCCAGGATGGCAAGTAAGTTCCTGAGATAGAGAGAGTGGCTATCTCAGGGAAAGTAGGTTTTGAGAGAGAAAAATCTAAAAAACTAAACATTAGGCAAAAAGCATTTAGTCATCTCAGAGAGATCCCCAAAACTAGACACTAGATAAGGCTAACTCAGAATAGACAGAGTATCTAAGCCTCATCATTTAATCTGCCTTCAATAGAAAAGATTAAAATATTAGTAATTGCAAATCAAAATTATCCATGCTACTTAACAAAGGGAATGCAGCTTTCTGGCCTCATCAGAATGCGGTGTGAGGAGATGGCTCTGCCCCTCCCCCAGCCCAGGGACTTCGTTTTCATTTCCAAGGCTGTGGGTGTCTTTACAGATCTACTGGTGTCAGTAACACCTCCATTACAGACCTCCTTGCTCTCCTGAAACTCCAGCTCCAAGAACAGGAACTACCTTTACTTCCCCAACAATCCAAAATAAAATATTTTTTATAGAAATTATAATGTTCAATGTTCTTGCTGTGGGATTTCTTTTAAGCTCTAAAATAATCTGGCCTAATGAATATGCTTATTATGTATATATTTTTAGTTCACGTATCTTCTTTTCCTGAATCCTAAAATATATGAAAATACTTCAGATAACAGAATGGTGATGAGTCTCCTTATATAAAGCAGCTATAACTAGAGATTGTTTTTTCAAAAGCTGGCAATGCAATACAACTAAAAACATCTCTGGTCTGCAGAGAGGGTTTAGGAGATGACGTGTGAAGTATTAATTCCAACTCGTTGCTTACCACATGCCATGGAATATTCCTTAAAAATGTTTAAAGCTGAAAAAAAATAGATGATTATCACTAATGTCAAAATTCTTTTCAGTCATCAAATGTCAATTATGAAATGCTTGTCATGTGTGTCTTGGAAATGTCACCAGAGAAAGATGATAAAGAGCCCCCCAAGCACTCACTGTGTTGCTGTGCCTCGCTGCAGTGTGCATCAGGGCCATTGCACTCTTTGCTCAGGCTCTCACCTCTTCTGCCTGCTCTGTTTTCTTTCTTTTTGTTCTTTTTCCCCCTAGATGATACATTTTGATGTGGCTCTTTTCTGTTGACATACTNGTAATTTATCATAGAGTGTGGGAATGGCACGGTTAATACGCTTTGTGGTCTAAAAATGCCATTTTAAAACTGTTTTCTTTCTTTTACTGAGAAAGGGTTTGCTTTGCAGCTCAGTCTGGCTTGGAACTCATGGATATCCTCCTGCCTCAGCCTCCTAAGTATTGAGATTGCACGTTTGCCTCACCATATGTGGCTACTTTTTTTTTTTCAAAAAGAAAAGACCCTTTTCTTCACACTTATATTGTATATGGAAAAATGTGACTATGGCTCATTAAAATGACATTCTTGTTTGCTATTTTTCCTATATCATGTTACTAAGCTAAGTATTGCATGAATAGATAGTTTATGAAAGTTGATTAAATTAGACATAAAGGGTGCTCAAATAACCCCAGTTCCTAAATGTACTGAGTCCTAATGCAGAAGACTCTGATGTTTAAGAGTTGCTCCCGTCTCACTGACCTCCTGTGCTTCTGTACTTTCAGGACACAGTGCTGTGATTCTAGGGGAGAGTGCTTCTGTGTGGAACAGTGAGCAGAGAATAAGGGAACATCATGTACTGATGCCACAATGTTTTCCTTGCGGGCATTCTTCTCTTTAAGTAGGAAGAGGTGCTGTGTTGATCATTTAGTTCTAAGCCTTTGCTTCTTTGTATAAAGGGAATAAAGGTTTACAGTGATGGTTGTTCTGGATACAGATCTTTGGAGAAATTTCCCCAGTAAATTCCATTNGATCACACACAATGGCAATAGTCGTCCACAGCTTTCATGGTGAAGAAGCTCATAGAACAAGGTAATGACTACTGTGTAGAGGTGCTGGGGGGTGGGTATTATTAGCCCAAGAGCTTCTGCAAAGTGGTTTGGAGAAAGCCCGTGGGATATTAATGCTAAATAGCCCCCTATATTTCTGGGAAGAGGTATAGTAACTGTAATGAAACCCTCTGGAAGCTGAACAGTCTGTTGATGACGTCCACAGTCATGCTTAATGTTGATGAAGTTACTGGCAAAATTTCCAACCAAGCAGTCTTTCTTTCTTCCTCTGACAATAAAGACAATTCCCACCAAATCTAGAGCACGTCGTGTTTTTGAAAGCCTTATCCAGAGTTGGGAAGAAAGCTAGACAAATGCTACTGAGTAGACACTCATAAGTATTTGTTGATTTGACTTGATTTTACAGTCGTCTTTTAAGGTTCTACTTACGTGCTTTTGAATGCACCTGAGGATGTTACCACTAGATGGAGCTCTATCACCGCGAGGACTGCAGGGCGCTGGCGAGGGGCAGAGGTGGGGGGGGGTGGTCGCTAATTTTGTAATTAGCCAACAGTGTAGATAACAGAGGTTTAATTTAAGTAATTTCCCTCTCATTATACTTTACACGAAATCATGACCTTTCAAAATAATGGAGGAGGGACAGAGACCCACTGTATTATTTTATCTTGCAGAAAGCAAGTTCAATTTGATTTAATTCTCACTTTGAAGGAGAGAAGGCCAGGCTGCTGGCAGCTCTGTCTCACAGTGTGTGGCATTAGTAATGGGCTATGGCAGTATTCCTTTTACCACCCTGTCACAGGAGCCGTCAGAAGGTGACTTGAGATTTGGAGAAATGAAGGGGCATGGTTCATTTTCATGACNGGGAGGTNCTTTCCAGTCCTTCCTCATCTGAAGCTACGGCTTATTTAATTCTCAAAAATAAAATGCTAAAATAAAATAAAAACTAAAATAAAAGGGTGTTGCTTCTTCTCATAGTCCTTGAAAGTTGCCATAATGGACTAAAGGGCTTTCACTCTTAAAAAAAAAATTTATAATGATTTAAACTCTGAATGATTTCTGAAATCGTTGGCATTGAAGCCTTGAAGTAATATATCAGGGTGAATTCCAGCAGAAGAGACCACTGGCTTTCATTGTAATTTGAATTATCTTTGTGGGGCAGGGAATAATTCCCCAGCCTCCCATAGATAACAGTGTAAAGTGATATGGTATTTCATCTTGCTAGTCTATGTTCTGATCTGCTCAGAGTTCAAAACAGTCCGAAGGGGTTAAGTCTTCTGAAGAACCTCCAGGGAAGGAAATGAGTCCTTGGTCCTGAACTCCTACTATCTATTATGATGATGAGATGCTTTGTTCTGTATTTCTGTGTGAGTATCTTTGTACCTGTACTTTATTAAGANTATNTGTGNCCTTTTGAAAAGAAAGTCAGGGAAGCTACTGGGCAGGATGGTAGAGGCTTGACCTGGGAGAAGGACAGAGGCTTCCCAGGTGCTGTCCAAGGTTCTCGGCTGTGCAGGCATCCCTCCCGTGCTGCGGCACACTCAGTGGTGCTCAGGGTAGTCTCTGTTTTCAAGGGGAAGAGGGTAAATTCTTCCAGAGACNCAGCCAAGTTCTAACNTGGGGGTACTCCNTTCAGAGGCTCCTTGATGTTCTGTGAGGAGAGGNGGATGGGCACATGTTGNTNCCAGAGCCTCTGCTCTCACTGCATNCTTCTGGACCTTGCTTTCCTCAGAAAACTTGGCAGCCAGATTTATCACCTGCAGAAAAAACTCTTTGCTTGTATTTGGTATACTAAAGGAGGCATACCACCCGTACTTCTTTCACAATGCACCCCATTCTCCCTGGTACTCAGCTGCCCTTCTTTACTCTCCCCCCCCATTATTCATGAAACTATTTAATATACCATATAACTTTTGTTTACTTTTTTGTCACTTTTTTTTTCTTCTCACTAACCTACTGGTGTCACTGTCCTTAACTGACTAATAAATATAAATAAGTTTAGAGAAGTGCTTGGCACATGGAACTCTGGGTAATACTTGCTGAATTAATCAGTAATGGTTGGTGGCATTTCAAGCCTAGTTAATANAGGTTTTCTTATAAAATATACGGAAAATAAAATAGTAAAAAAAGCCCCCAAAACTTAGGGACCTTTTNCTGCTGTAAAAATGCTTGTGATTCATTCATTTTAAAAGCAGTTAACTAATTCCTTTTGCTACTATTGTTGCTTAAATAAATCCTTATGTGTTTATTTTATAGAACAGGCTAGAGAATGTGACTGAGTCCATTCTTGCTTCTCCTACTTCTCCATTTTTTTATCACAAGGCTGCCATGTGCCTAGATTATAGTTACTCAGTCCCTTTAATTGTCTTCCAGCAGTGGNTAGCGTTAGTTCTGTGAAAGGATGGACAAGAATCTCCAGGAGTTAAACTGAAGCTATGGTTTTTTTGAAAGCAAAAAAAGAAAGAAAAGAAACGTAGGCAGAAGTGCCATGCCTCTTAGATCAGGGGACTGAATCCTTACAAATAACCCAGAGAGGGTATTCCTAAATGTAGATTGTTTCAAAATAAAAAGAGTTCCTGGCTGTTGATAGTATGTTTCTCGACTCAATACATGAGCTTTCCACCATGCATAACAAGTTA
>LZPO01107998.1:207765-218367 GCA_001675575.1 Neotoma lepida | reverse complement strand
AAAAAAAAACAAATGAGGAGATTCATTTAATGGGCCACATTGGGTAGAATAATAGAAGCTCAGTCATTCTGGCATCTTGTTCTGAACTCCTCTCAACTCCTCATTCCTTCGAAGAATGATCTCTCTTCGAAGAATTCAGATGAGATACACAAAGCACAGTGTAGAAGATAGTTTGTTCTGGAATAGAGAGCACAGTCTCAGGAGAGAATGGGAAACAGAGCAATGCACCATTCTCAGGTGTGAGTGAACAACCGTCAAAAATACCATGCTTTCATTCCATCATTTAGGCAGGGTGNCAACGGTTTCCAAAGCCTCTGGAACACACAGCTTTTCCTGAGTAGCATTTTCCTGTCCCTGTGATTGACAGACCCATTTGGATTACTCTTACTGTGGAGACAAGGATATGTCACGCCTTCCACCATCACCATCAAAGCCTCCACTGAGATAGAAATCTTGTATGGTTTAGTTAGCTATCTATTAGTAACCTGCTAAGCCTGCTAATGTCTAACTAGCAACCTAACACAATGACCCAAAGTCCATCTTCAGGGTAGACATGNGATTTAGATTTAAATAGAGACAGACAAAAGGTATGCCTAATTAAATAGTTCCGGTCTAGGTGTGGTCTGATTAATCACTGCCTTAGGGTAGTTTGAAGAAATCCCTATTGTTTGAGGAAAAAGTAGTTTTCAGGAGGTGATTACTGTAAATTTCAAATCCAGAATAAACACCTGAGGTGACTATTTAACATATCAAAGTGGACCTGGCCACCAGGTTCTCCCAGCATCCTTCAGTNTGCACCATTACAGGGTATGGCTGGCATACCCTGCCCTCTACCCTGAACTCTGCAGCCCAGTCCCAGACTTTCCCCAGAGGCTCTTCCCTATATAATTCAGACTTTTTACCTGCCAGTTTTGTACTCCTGGCTGCTACACCTGGTTCCTCCCCTCTCCCTTCCNCTCCTCTCTCCATGATGCCCAGCTAAGCTTGGTTATATCNACTCTGGACTCTCCCAGATATCTCTGCCTCTGACTATGCTCTCCCACATGTCTATAATAAACATTTTCCTCCACCATACCTAGGAGCAGGCATGCCCTTTCCTTTCCTTTTTATTTATTTTTTTAATTCAATTCCCTCTGCTTTAGGGTCAGGCTTATNGTTAGTTTCTCTCATTTNGGGGTATTATTTCTTGCAAGGCTTTGTTCTTGGAATCTAAGGTGACTGGAGGCTCACATTAATGACTTCTCTTTGCCTTCAGTCTTGCAGGGAGATGATTGAGATGGTATAGTTTACATAGACATTCCTTGACTGATTAACATGCTCTTATAGTTACTTCCTGTTGCTATGATAAACATCATGGCCAAAAGCAACTTGGAAGGAAAAGGTTTATTTTATATAACATATTATAGATCATCATTGAGGGAAGCAGAGGCAGGAATTCAAGGCAAGCGCTGAGGNATTAGGGTCCTTGACATGCCTGTGACTGTGTCAACAATACACATTCACTCAGGACTTCACTCACTCCCTACATCTCTACTTTAAAAATGGATCCCCCTGCCCCCCAAGGNAATGGNACCATCATCAATATTAGTCTGAAGCTTAAGCCTTGGATTGTACTGTTTTCTGACTTTCATACCTTGTCTGTTGCAGTCCACATCATTCCTCTCTGCACNGCTGTCTCTCAATCCACTTTTGGCCACTGTAAACCTTCCTGGATGGGATGTCACCCTTGCTTGAAACACTCTTAAACTGCTATTACACAAGGACACCTTGTAGTCCTTGACACTGTGTAGGTTTCACAGAACTTTGTTCTTCTCTAAATCTGAGATTTCATTCTCTTTTGTTCTCTTTCTCACACACTCCTCCAGTACAGAAATATTGGCTTTCTTTGACTGGAGATTGCCACACCCATTCCAGTGTTTGTGCCTTTGTACTAGTCGCTCCTTTTCTAAGGAAGCCCACCTGCCATTTTTTTTAAAAATGATTGCTTCCTTCTCAATCTGTTGTCAATTAAAATATGGGCATAGGTATTAACAGCACTGCTTATATTTATCTGGGATTCTAATTTTTAAAAAAGATTTAAGTTTTTATTCTTACATTGTGCAGGCCCATAGAAGCTCCCTACTGAGGCCCTACTCAAGGTCAGAAAGTCTGAGCTTGCTTTGCTCAGGAGGGCTGTGTAATAGGATGATTTGGCCAAAGGCATGGTACCAGGTGTTTTGAAGGGTCTACACTTGTTTGTACTTTATACTTCGACCTTGGAAGGAGGACGTCTTTTGCCCCTCCCCTTGCTGATGTATAAAAGGCCCATTATGAATAAAGTTGGGGCGACTGGATACTGACCCAGGGTCCTCCCAAAGTTATCCTGTGTCTTTGTCTTTCCTCTTGTCTCTATCTATATTTCTATCTAATACTTCCTCATTCCTCTCCCCAAGAACTATTTGCAGGTTGGAGCTGGCCTCCAACATTATATTTTATCTTTTTTTTGGTGTGTGTGTGTGTGTGTGTGTGTGTGTGTGTGTGTGTGTATGTATGTGGTGTGTATGTGTCCTACCATGCACATATGGAGGTCAGAGAACAACTTGTGTATTTCTTCTATCATGTGAGTTCCAGAAATCCAACTCAGGTTGCCAAATTTGGTGTCTGTTACCTTTACCCATTGAGCCATCTCNCTAGTCCCTAAGTCTTCTATTGATATTTTATATTCATAGTTGCTATGAAGTAAAAGTATACTTTAATCTTACCCTAAAGTTTAGCTGTTTGTTTTACTACTATCTTATTTAATGGCACCATTTTCTGTACTGATTTGAAATAACAACAGCATNTACCTTGACCACCTACGTTAGCATTTCCCATCAAAAAATTGTTAAATGGATTTCAGAATCCAGACCTAGTCAGACATGGTGGTGCATATCTTTAATCCTAGCACTCCAGAGGCAAAGGCAGACAGAGCTCTGTGAGTTTGAGGCAAGTCTGGTCTATATAATGAGTTCCAGAACAGCCAGAGCTACATAGTAAGACCTGTCTCAAAAACCCAAAACAAACAAATAAACAAGAATACAGACCTAGTTTTCCAGCACACCAAGAAATCTCTGTGGACTGTGCCTGCTAATCCCACCAACAAGAATAAAGTTCATTGACTCAAATATTTTTTCATCGAATAAACAAGCTTTATTTTCTGTGCACAGCAAAGCTAGTCTGGTGGCTGCCTCTCCCCAAGATGGGGATCAAGAGAACAGCATTGAGTTAATTCCTCAGGCCTCTTTTATAGAGAGAGAATAAAGCAAACTTGGGGTTTCAGAAGAAATTTTGGGTTTAGAAGGAATTTTGGCAACATAGGAATTTGGCAAAGAAAATACAGAAACAGCAGTTTAAGCAGTTATTTGGCATAACAACTTNTGGTTTTGGAAGGGTTTAGGTCAAGGGCCAGTTAGGGTGCAGACCAAGTCAAATAGTAGGAAGGTTCAAGGTACAGTAAGGTCAAATTCCAAGAAATAGATACTTAAGTTCACAGCAAACAAAAACAAACTTATTTTGACCTTATAGCAAGATGGCTTTGGATCATAAGATGGAGTCATGCTGGTTCATTATGCCCAATGTTTATATTTGGTTAACTGTAATAGGGTACCAGGCCTTATTAGCCTCTGAACCCTTAGCACAACTGACTCCATGATGAAAGTACTGTTCAGGCTGTAAAACTCAACACGTAAATGGCACCACCTGCCAAAGCTAAAACAAAGTCCTAATCCATCCAAGTCCATAGTTCTGGGAAAGTCTCTGAGTGTACTGAGCTTGTTTTTTGGCTTCTGGCTAGCTGTTCTTGATAAATGAAGTATGTCAATCTAGGACATAGTTTTTGTGGTTAAAAGCTTACCCTGAGAAAGGTTTGGGGCTACACTGGGATCCCGAACTTCCANTGTAGTTGCCAGCCAGCTAATAAAGACTTTCTATTGGCTTAAACCAATGTCTGAGCAGTCTTCTCTGGTGNATACCCAACAGCATTTCTGGAGGTCCCACCAAGATCCCAGAGACCAGGCCTCCAGACACTGGATGTCATAGAGCCCCTTGGAGAGAGAAAGAGTGCAGTGGTCAGGGGACTTTTAGTGGGTGCACAACATGAGATGTCCCAGGTTCCCAGGGTGCCCTTTGATCAACTGCTGCCTAAGACTTCAAAGGGGTCTGACACCTCCACCCTAAAAGGTTCCCCCAAGTGAGCATTCCCCTCAGCTCCATGCCTGCTCTGAGCAGTCCTGGGGAAGGGGAAAATTCCCCTGGGCTGAGCCTAAAAGAAAAAGAGGAAATTCCACTCCTTTCTCTTTCATAGTTTATGTCTACTTTTGAACCAATGTTCTGTAAAACCACCCCTGGACTGGGCAGGGGGACAGCTGCCAGGCAAAACACCTGGACAAAGCNGATTTTCCCTTCGGTCCAACATTGACCAAGGAGACTTTCAATAATTTTCACTAGGTACTTTTTAGAAAGACTAAAGACAGCTGCTAAAAAGATTTCCTTTGTCACCCAGTTGGCCTCAGCTACTAAAAAATATTATAAAAGTTTAAAATTTAAGGTGTAAATAGATTGCTAGAAGTATCTCAAAGGGTTTCGACAGCAGACAGCTGATGGGGACAAGACCTTCTGAATAAACTAAAGCCATTGTCACCTTCTCTGATGATGAGAGGCAGTTAGATTTACAGATGCCCAGCAAAATTTTTGTGTCTTACCCCTTGTCTGAAAAATGTCTTAGCTGAAAGTCCTGCCTCCAATCAAAAGATGCAGTTGGACTGTCTCTCAGTGGACAGAGATTCCCAGCAGTATGGACAGAAACCAATCCCCCAAGACTAGCCCAACACCAAGCTCCTATAATTGTTCACCTAACTGGTTCAGCTACTTCCATCCAGGTTAAACAACACCAAATGACCCTGGAAAGGGCAAATTGCAGTCCATATTGCCTGGCTTGAAAAGATAGCAATATACCTGGACCAGGTTGCCCCAGGATTTAAAGACACTAAATGCAAACTTCCTGCCCTTCTGATAGAGGTTTCCTGGGAAAATAGATTACAAAAGGGCCACTGAGGGACTGCTTCAAGAGCTGTAGATCTTGGGCTGCAGAATGTTGACTAAGAAAGCCCAGCTTTGTGGAAGGCTACCTGTCTTGGCTACTGGCTGAAGGGAGGCAAAAGGAGCCTGTCTCAGAGTAGGATTACTGCATTGTTCAGCTCCCAACTCCAAAGACTGAGACAGGTTCAAGAGTTCCTAGCTGCAGCTGGATATTGCTACCTCTGGATACCAGAGTTTGTGGAAATAGCAAGGCCTCTATATACCAGCCCAAAGGGGGGCACTAAGACACGAAGATCCTAATCTGGCCTGAGACTAAACAAAACACAAAAAGGGCTTTAACCCAAACTTGGGGGCAATGGAAACACCCTGTGATACACCTTTTCAAACGATTGGACCCTGTAGCCACAGCACGGCCCACCTATCTAAGAGCTGTGGCAGCTACTGCTAGTTTAATGAACCAAAACAAACAAGTCAACTCAGTCTAGATCTTATACTCACAGCACCCCCATGACACGGTAGAGGCCCTCCTTTGAGGAGCACCAGAACACTGGCTGTCTAATGACTGTATGACCTAGTACCAGAACTGTATGACCCAGTACCTGGCTCACCCTTGAGTCCTATTTGAGAAATCCACTGCCATCAGTTTGGCTACCCACTTGCCTGATGACTCAGGTGCTCATCCATGACTGTCACGAGATGAAAGATGAAACCAGGTGTGTGGGAGCTGCAGCTGCTACTTTAACTGAAATGTTTTGGGCCCAAGCCAGGTACCTCAGCCCAGGGAGCAGAAATGATTGATCTGACCCAGGCTCTCAGATGCAGAAAAGGAAATTACACCACCATATACACAGACAGTTGCTATGCTTTTACTACTGGGCATGGCCACAGTATGATCTATAGAAAAAGAGGGCGTCTCACTGCTGGGAAAAAAGACATTAAAAATAATTGGTGGATGATGCCTCTCTCATGACAATTGGGCCAGGTACTAATCTGGTCACAGGAGACAGCCAGTTCAGACTACTTACCCATTATTGCTAGGAGTCTAATCTGAGGTCCTCCCCATAGACTCCTGGGAGATTTCACTGTGCCACACTTCTGCCGGACCCTGAAGTGCCCCCCTAGCAGCCCCCCTCAGCACTCTCCCACTCTGTGCCCCCCAACCCAACCACTCATGTTCTCATCCCCACCTGTCCTCAGTCCACTCACAAAATCTCTTCTATTTCCCCTCCCAAGGAGATCCAGGTGACCCCCATGAACTCTCCTTGTTACCTAGTCTTTCTGGGTCTGTGGGTTGTAGCATAGTTATCCTTTATTTTACAGCTAATATCCACTTATGAGTGAGTACATACCATGTTTGTCTTTACCAGTCTGGGTTACCTCACTCAGGATGATTTTTTTCTAGTTTTATCCATTTGCCTTCAGATTTCCTGGTGTCCTTGTTTTTAACAGCTGAGTAATACTGCATTGTATAAATATACCACATTTTCTTCTGTTGCTCAGTAGAGGGATATCTAGGTTGTTTCCAGGTTCTGGCTATTACAAATAGAGCTGCTATGAACATAGTTGAGCAAGTGTCCTTGTAGCATGATTGAGCATCCTTTGGGTATATGCCAAAGAGTGATATAGATGTGTCTCGTGGTAGGTTGATTCCCAGTTTTCTGAAGAACAGCCACACCAACTTCCAAAGTGGCTGTATAAGTTTGCACTCCCATCAATAATGGAGGAGTGTTCCCTTTGCTCCATATCCTNTCCAGCATGAGCTGTCACTTGTGTTTTTGATCTTAGACATTCTGACAGGTGTAAGATGGAATCTCAAAATTGTTTTGATTTGTATTTCCCTGATGCCAACTGATGGAGGCAGATGCAGAGACCCACAGCCAAACATTAGGCAAATTTNGGAATCCTGTGGAGGAGGAGGAGGAGAAAGGAGTGCAGGAGCCAGAGGGGTCAAAGACACCATGGGAAGGCTCACACAAAAAACTAACCTGGGCTCATAGGGGCTTGCAGAGACTGAACTGACAACCAGGGAGCCTGCATGAAACTGACCTAGGCACTCTGCATAGATGTTACAGTTGTGTAGCTTGGTCCTCTTATGGGACTTCTAACAGTGGGAACAGGGGATGTCTCTGACTCTTTTACTGGCTTTTGGGACCCTACTCCTCATACTGGGTCACCTTGCCTAGTCTTACTATATGGGGAGGTGCATAGTCTTACTGCAACTTGATATGCCATGTTTTATTGATACACATAGGAGACCTGCCCTTTCCTGTGAGTGGACTGAGGAGATGGAAGAGGAGGGGATTGGGAGGATGGGAGGAGGAGGATGGGGGGTACAGCCAGGATGTAAAATAAATAGATAAATAAAAAAATTTGGCTTTCCTTGAGGCTATTTGGCTTCCCCTAAAAATTGCTGTTCTTCACTGCCACACTACTGACCTGGCCGTCTGACAAATGGCCTTAAGACCAGTGGAACCTATTGATATTCTGATGACAGACCATGACTGGGTACTGCCTGAGACTCANGGTAAAGAAAAAAAGTAGACAGCTCAAATACACAGGTTAATAGAAGACACCAGAGGGAAAGATTTTTCTTCCATAAACAACAGCAGGACTCTGCTTAGCCACCTTCACCAGGCTACTCATCTGGGGTCCATAAAACTTTCTGAGTTGCTCAGACCAAGGTATGTTATACGTAGGCTCTTATACAATCTAANGTGGGATGTTACAGCTAGATGCCAGGTTTGTGCTCAAGTGAATCCAAAACAGAGAGCCCTTACCTAGGAAGGTGTCCAAATGAGAGACCAGTACCCCAGTGAACTCTGGGAAAACTGACTTCACCAAGATCCAGCCTGCTGTGAGAGGATATAAGTACTTGCTAGTTTTTATAGATACCTTTTTCAAGTGAGTAGAAGTGTTTCCCACCTGACTGAAGCTGCTCAAGTAGTAGCTAAACAGGTCTTTCAGGAACTTGTCCCCTGATTTTTGCCTCCCCCAGCAATGGGGTCTGACAATGGCCTGGCTTTCATAGCTAAAACCTCTCAAACAATAGCTAAAGCTTTAGACATAGATTAAAATCTTGATTGTGTGTATCGATCTCAGAGTTCTGGCCAGGTAAAAAGAATAAACAGGACATTAAAAGAAGTTCTAACAAAACTCTCACTAGAGTCCATCAAAGAATGGGTAGGCCTCTTTCCTTTGCTTTGCTTCAGCCCACTGTACCCCATATAGGGAGGGGTTTACCCCTATGAGATTATGTTTGGAAGATACCCCCCACCACTGTTTCTCAGGCTCAGAGACCAGCAGTTGGCAGAACTCTCTAACCATTCATTTCTCAAGTCTCTATAGGCACTACAGTCCTCCATAAAGGCTATTCATTGGACTATCTGAGAGACCCAGCCAACTTCTGAGTCCACCACCAGTTTCCCCTTGTTCCAGTCCAGTGATACTGTCTGGGCCAAGCAGGTAGCTAAAGGGGCACTGGAACCAACATGGAAAAGATGCTACACAGTGATTCTTCCCCTCTCCTATGGCTGTGAAGGTAGCTAGCATTATACCATGGATCTACCACACCCAGGTCAAGAAAGTAGAAGCCNCAGATGCTGGCAAATGGCCTGTCTCCAGACTATGGACCCATTGAAATTAATGCTTCACTGGGCCCTTGGCCATTCTACTCCCTGCCCTTCTACCCAATCCTGAGACTTGTGTTTGGTATGAGTACAGAGTTATGATCCAACCCCCACTGTCCTCAGGCCTGGACCTGGGAACTAAGGAAGACAGATACAGGGAAGGTATTAGCTAGTGTGAATACAGCCCAACAATTCATATTCATCTTGACCTCTGCTCACTGATGCCCACGTTCAGTGTCTGGTTGTATTGGAGAAAAGACAGATGTGGGAGTTTATCTTTTGAGATAAGAATACAGCATTTACAGTTCTATGCATGCCCTATGGCTGGGCCCTCTGGTTGCCAGAAACAGGGGGGTTTCCATTCCAAAAATTGGGGATGGAAAACTGAGGCTTACTAAAAAATTTCTTAAGAAAGATTCTGGCCTTTGGAAAACAGCAAAAACCTGGGGAATCAGACTCTTCCACAGGAAGGGACCTGGGGGATAGAGTTAATCATTCCTAGCCAGAAATCACCAGGATTGCTGGTTAGAATGTCAACCAATTGACTGATAAAACTCACTGTGATAGGAGCAGCCCAAATTAACATTAAAGGACTTAAAAGAGGCTGAAACTTGTCTAATATTTAAAACTTTTAACCTAGGCACTTCCCCTTATTCTGATGCCTGTTATTCTGCTTTATGGTTTAATTCATCTGGATAGCAGCAATATTTCCGAGCCCCTGAGACTACTTGGCCAGCATAAATCAAGTTTGACTAAATGTGTCTCTTCTGATGCTTTCTAAACTAAGTAGACAGGTTGATCAGGACCTTGNGGAATTAAAACATGAGTTATATTCCCTTGCAGAAACAATCCTACAAACTTAAAAAAGGCTTAAACTTACTTCTCGTGAGATAAAGAAAACTATGTCTGGCTTTGAAAAAAAAACCTGTTGTTTCTATGCTAATTGAGCAGGAGTAATTAAAAAATCTTGCCATGGTTAAAAAAAATATCAATAACAAAAACCCTGGGACGGGTGGAGGGGCAGAAGAAAAAGAAAAAAGAAAGAGAAAAAGATATAAATCAGATAATTAAAACCAGTATCTGTTCTTTTAGNCCCCCCTGGCTAACTACTCTGCTATCAGCACTGACTGGGTATTTAATTCTCATTCTGATTGGATTGATGGCAGGTCCCTGCATCTAAAACTGTATGGCCAATTATGTATCAGTTTAGTAAAATTAATGGTCCTTAGGAACAACTACACCTCTTTAGAGCAGGATGACTCCACAACTTGACCCACTCACTAAGACTTGTGGGGAATGGAACAGGGCCCCAGATCTTAGCAGGCCCTAAGACCTTAGTACAACTGACTCCATGATGGAAGTACCATTCAGGCTGTAAAACATAGCAGGTAGACAGTATCACATGCCAAAACTAAAACAAAGGTCTAATCCATCAAAGTTCATAGTTCTGGGAAAGTCTCTAAATGTACTAACCTTGCTTTTTGGCTTCTGTGGCTTTTTCCACTTCTGTCTAACTGTTCTTGTTAACTGAAGAGTGTCAACCCAGGACACAGGTTTGTGTGTGTGTGTGTGTGTGTGTGTGTGTTTAAAAGCTCACCCTGAGAAAGGCTCAGGGCTACACTGGGATCCTGAACACCCAGTGTAGTTGCCAGTCAGCTAATAAAGACTTTCTACTGGCTTAAACCCATGTCCTGGCAGTCTTCTCTGGTGAATACTCCACAACATTGACAATTACTCTGCATCTAAGAAATTTTTATTTTATACTGTCATCTGTTATCCAAATAAATTTATTATGAACAATTATGATAAACTTGTGGGACCTGAGACATGGCTCAGTGAGTAAATGGACTTTGCCACTGAGCCTGATGGCTTGAGTTTGAGTCTTGGAACCCACATGGTGGAAGGAGAGAACTAATTCTGG
>LZPO01107998.1:194282-207047 GCA_001675575.1 Neotoma lepida | reverse complement strand
CCCCCTCCTTTTCCTCTTTCTCCTCCTCTTCTTCCCCCTTCTTTGTACCTCTGAGGCTCGAACCCAGGGCCTCATGCATACTAGACAAGCATTCTACCATTGATCTGTATCACCAATGCAGACNTAATAGATGACTTCCACTACTTCTGGGAGCTGTTCTTTCTGGAAAGCAGCTNTACACACAAAAGACTCTGTGCTGACTGTTGGCCCTTTGAGGTTCCAGACTTGCTCTCACATACATTTTCATTCACTTTACTTCAGCTGCTGCATTTCATTTCTTCTGTAGGACTGGACAAATTGTTGATAATAGTGTACCCTAAGAGTATGCTGGACTTGTGAAAACTTTATTCTTTTTCTCCTGACTATTGCTAGAATTTTTTTGACATTTGGAACCAAAATGCAGAATATCAATGTTTGCTCAAGGTCATTTTTTCCATAAATAGCTATGCTGAATTTGTACCTTATTTAGACAATTTCCATATGAAACAACTCAGAATGCTCCCCCTTGCCACTCCTGTTCTGCCCTCTAAAAAAAATCTAAGCATTTAGAACAGGAATAGCAAGCCTATTATGTAGGAAGTGAAGCTGTAGCAGAATGCCATATTGATGACAGGAAGCAAGAAAACTCAGGAGCAGGGAGCTTGGCTCCTCGACTCTCAATGCTCAATAAGTGTTGCATTCTTCAGAGCCGGTGTCTTTAGATGCAAACCTAGTTTTTAGTAAAGAAGAAAAGCATTTCAACTCTATTATTGGCATTTGGAGGATTGTTTCTGTTTTCTTTCTTTCTTTCTTTCTTTTTTCCAATTCTGAAATTGCAGTCAATTAGGTACTTCTTCGCCTGACAGATTGGAAACCAGAAGGGAGAAATTCAAACAGAAATTTGAACTAAAAATGACTTTACAATACTTCTTTTTCACATTTTTTCCTTTAAAATTTACAGGACACATTTATTTTTGTATATAATTAATTATGGCATGTTTTAGACTGAGCCTTATGTAAAATTAATAGTGGATCTGCTTTATCATGAATCCCTACCTATTTTATGTATTTATTTTAATCTCTTGTGTTATACAATTGGTAGAGGGTTGGAATGGACTCCCCATCCCTTCTGATTATCAATTCTGTTTTCTGGAGCTTGATNCCTTGTTGATTTGTGATAGCTAAAAGGTTTCTTCTTCAGTTTTTAGCACTACCATCTGGATTCATTGTATGCCCATGGCATGAAAACGATACATTTCTTTTTGTGGTTGAACCTAACTTTTTTGGATCTCTTGTGGGCAAAACTCCCATTTCAATATCTTTATTTTGAGAAGACATATAGAACCCAACAGATACCAATGTGATACAGCAGCTCTCATGTTCGAAACATTTGGAGAGGGGGAATTTCATGGATGCTGGAGAACATGAGCTAAGATGGTTCTAGCAGAAGAGGGATCCTGGAAAGTGGACTCTAAGAGTTTCTAAAATTGGATCCCTTCCCAGGGGACTGACATAAGTCTCTGTCACTGACAAGAGAGAAAATACTTCTTTTTTCCCATGACATTCAGCAGCAGCGAAGTTAGTTGTTAAGCCTTTATTTGTGGCACACTGGAATGTGCTACAAGTAGAAAGAGGTACACTGTCTTGTGAAGTATCTACTTCAATAGAAGTTCAAGAGCAATAGTGTTATCATCCCTGAGGAGATGATTTCACTTAATTGTTTTTTTTTCCTTTTTTTCTCTTTTTTGAGACAAGATCTTACTGTGAAGTTCAGGCAGACCTCAGACTTAGCACCTTCCTGCATCAGCCTCCAGAGTGCTGGGATTAAACATCTAGCTTTTTATGTGAGTGCTAGGGTTGAATTCAGGTTCTTAAGATTGTTTGGGAAATACTTTACCAAATCAGCCATCTCTCTAGCCCCATATGTCTTAATTTAGAAGTGGCTTTGCTTTGGAAAGTGTTGGATGCTCAGACAAGGCAAGTGTTCTATGACAAGGTCAGCTCCTTTTTAGGGAGAGAATGGAGTCTGAAACCCTCACCTCCTCTGCTTTTTTTTGTCAGAATGCTTTATCATAACAACAGAAGTCAAACTCAGACATATATTAACNTATTTATTGTACCTGTTGATATTATACATCACAATAATGACAATACAATGGTAAGTTTAAAACAAGTAAAACTTATGAAAGGAAATGAAACAATACTTAACTCTGGTAAAATGTTGTTTATATAATGCTTATAATATAAAGATTCACTTTATACCTAATTATAAATTTTNTTGTTAACATATCTGGTGGTTTATGGAAGAGCACTAGGAACTTAAGAGGGTTAAACTATCACCATGCTGGAAGTCAATAGGGAATGTCTGAAAATATTCTTAGTAAGTGGCCAAATAAAATATTGTTCAGAAATGTGGAAGAAGAAATGTGGCCAGAAGAAACACCCAAGTCATTGGTTATTCATCCTATCAAATCCCAGTAACACTTGGAAGGAGTAAAGAAAGNTGAGGGTTTCCTAGTGGCTTTACCCAGCAGGACTGCATAAGAGGATGACTGGGCCACGGGCCTGGGTACCAGGAGTTAAGAAGGGTCTACCCTTGGTTATATCTAGCAGGGAGAGGTCTTTTTGCCTCACCCCTTGGCATTGTTATAAAAAGCCCTTTTGAATAAAGTTCTGGGTTGGTGGGGTTTTGACCCAGGCCCTCCCGAGGCTATTCTGTGTTTCTGTCTTTCCTCTCATTGACTAGGTATCTTTCTATCTAAAGATTTCCCACTTCTTCCTGCTCAAGAGTACCCTGGTCATAAAAGTGGGGGCTGGTCNCCCACACTCAATACTATTTCTGTATTACTTGAATAAAAATATAAGTTCATTTAATCAATTCTGTGAAGGCATCGAGTAGTTTTGTGATCACCTGAGACTGATTCTTAGAATTCAATTAATGAGGGTGGAACCCAGGTTTTGTAGTGGATTGTGCCCTGAAGCTTTACAGTACAAGGAAACCTTCTAGATATGTGAATGTGTACCACCGAGGGTGCTGAAGCAGACATGTGTTGTGGAATATTAGTGGAAGATGTGTTACATTCGTTTATACTGTGGAATAATTGTTTAATGATGCAAAGATGTGTTGTATTCTTTTATGTTGCATTTGTTTAACTCTGGGAAGCTGTGTTACTTTGCCTGTCTAAAACACTTGATTGGTCTAATAGCTGAATGGCCAGTAGCTAGGCAGGAGAGGAACAGGTGGGGCTGGCAGGCAGAGAGAATAATAGAGAAGAGAATGAGGGAGGAGGAGAGAGAAAAAGGAGGAGAGGAGGATGCCAGGGTCCAGCCACCCAGCCACCCAGCCAGCCATAGAGTAAGAAGTAAATAAAGTTATATAGACTAGAGAAGGGTGAAAGCCCAGAGGCAAAAGGTAGATGGGATAATTTAAGTTAAGAAAAGCTGGCTAGAAACAAAGCAAGCGAAGGCCAGGCATTCATAAGTAAGAACTGTGTGATTGTTTAGGAGCTGGGTAGCAGGCCTCCAAAAAAACAAAACAGCTACAGACATCCCTGGAGGGTGTCAGCAGAGGACTGCACATGTACTAGAGCTCAGGAATTAAGATGGCCAGTTATGGTCCTCTTCCCCATTGTGCAGGTATATTTCTGAAAAACATGTATCTATTATACTGTTGGTGACAAGGTCAATATTGCATCTTCATAGACTTCAGTGTTCAGAAATTAGTAAGCACCAATATATATTAATCTGAGCATATATTAACTAATTTAATAGATTTATTATTTGATAAAAGCTGAGAAGTAAATTCTAACTATGGTTTCTATTTTGTCTTCCCAGTGTCACTTTGACTACTTCAAAAATTAATTTAGTTCCTATAATACAATGATGTAATGTATTTAGATAATATTATTCAATTCCGTTATAGAAAAGTGATGGAAAAGAAAGGAAGCCTTTTCAATAAGGAATGCAGTAGATGTTGGCTCAGCATAAACATTTGCCTTAAAAGCATCTCCATATGGGTTGCATGCTTACAGGCAGTGAACTGTTGTGCCATCCTGAAATGATACTCTCTTCAGTGAGTTCAAAGCATTCACTACACTTAAAATTCACAGCACAGAGTGCATGAGTACTAACTATTGAGAGTCCTCATGCATATTTTATAGATGAGGAAATGGAAAGGCAGAGCAACACTAATGCCTAAGTGAGGTGATAAAATGAAAAGGATGGTNGAAATCAGAGTCAAAGGCGGCCTTGATTCTCCAAATCCTTGCTCTGCCCTCTGCCCCCTTCCTTGTGTCTTCTTTGAGTTCTTAGGTTTCTCCAAAGTTATAGGTTTCCATAGGAAGATTTTGCCACAGTTCAGTTGCCTGTCTGTCTTATATTCTCTTAAGTCANTTCCTTTTGCAATTTTTCCATGATCTATTTTCTTTTTCCTCTTTCTGCTATTTTCTGACTCATTGGAACATTTAATTCTTATTTTGCCCCTTTTCAAAGTCTAAATAATATAATTTATTCAAATCCTGGTTAGACTAGCAGTTCCCTTTTGCATTAGGTCCAGAGTAATAAAATTACAATAGAACTGTCAGCAGTTAGAATGATGTTAGTATTTTGAGAAAGAACAAAGGGCATTCATTGGACAGGCAACTGGTTAGACATGTGGTACTGAATTGTGGGGTTGAAAATGAGAGTTGGCAGTCTCTGTGAGAGCAGAGAAGGCATGAGAAAACTTCAGTGATAAAGCCATGTGAGGAGAAGGGTATCTGGAACCTAGCAGGGGACACGAGAATGACCTAAACAGTTCTTTTATTGACATGAAATAAGACTGACCCATTAAGGAACAAAAAAATATGTCCAACCACAGTCTAGACTGGAAAGCCCCCAGAACAGTAGCAACTAGTTTAGACCATGGGTTCTGTAAGCAGTGGTAAATGATGGGCTCGAATCAAAGCAGCAGGGCAATAATACAATGAAGTAGAAGAACATCAGCTTCAGAGGGGAAGTCTTTTCACTTCCTGTGTGATGGCAGTTAAAAGACATGAAGATTGTAAGTTCCTTGATAAATTAAAGATGAATTGTATAGGGAGTTTCCTGAACTCCTGTGACTTCTCTTGTCCCAAAGATCTATTGATTCTATGCTATAATAGGCAGCAAGTGATTTTGAGTAAAGCCTCGTATGATCAACTTGTCTTTTCTTTTCTTTCTTTTTTTTTTTCTGCTGAAGATTTTAGTCTTGGAGTCGGCTAATAGAACCAGAGTCAGATAGTATTGTAGGATGCACATGATCCATTTTATACCCATTGTGATCACCTTTTGGTTAAAATCTTATTTTATTGTTATGATTCACCATACATTCACTATGTATTATGTTNTTAAAGGAGGTCTGACATGGTAATAGCTTAATGTAACACATTTTTTTAAGGGATCAGTATTTCTAAATAGAGTAAATAGAGCGTCAGAGACACCTGAATAGGATGACTCCTAAAGATTTGCAGCTNGGATAGTAAGAAAGACAACTCTAGAATGTCTTCTAACTCCAAAAGTTAACATTGTGTATCATTCTATAACAGAAATTATTTATAATAATATATTACTAATTTGTATTCCAATATGGAAAAAAATCTATGCTATTGAGAAATGTTAGTGAGATGGAAATGTTACACTCTTCTCAGTAGTTCAGGAAACTGGGAAGGCTCCACAGTGCTACGTGATGGAAGATTGGAAGATCTACAAGTAGCTGCAGCGGGGAGATTGTCTGAAGGTTTCTATTCCTGTGAAGAGACACCATGACCAAGGCAACTCTTAGAAAATAAATCTTTTAATTGGGGCTTTCTCACAGTTTCAGAGATTTAGTACATTATCATCATGGTGTGGAGCATGGTGTTATGCAAGTAGACATGGTGATGGAGAAGTAGCTGAGTGTTCTACATCTGAATCCACAGGGAGCAGGAGAGAGAGAGAGAGAGAGAGAGAGAGAAGATTGGACTTTTGAAACTTGAAGCCCAGCCCACCCCTTCAGTGACACACTTCCTCCAACAAGGCCACACCTACTAATCCTTTTCAAGTAGTGCCACTCCCTGATGACTAAGAATTCAAATATATGGGCTCATGGGGGCCATTCGCATTCAAACCACCACAGAGGGTAAGCACTTACTTTATTAAGGGGATAATTATTCCTCTCAGTTCCTTAGCATATATTCAGGTGAATCAGATTTTCTGTTGGGTGGATTCCTANGCAGCTAAATCAATCCTTAAGGGAGGAATTTCATAATTTGACCCTCCCATTTATTAACAAATAACTTACTAATGTGCTACATAGGTATTTTTCTTAAATAGGATGTGTTTGAAAATACTTTTTCTGTGAAATCTTATCTTTTGGATAGGACATAGCTATCACAGTGATGCATTTTCAACAACTGTGGTAATCTGCACAAGACCTAAAGAAAAATCACCCAGCCAAAATCTGAGCATAGATGAGGTAGATGAGTTTGAGGCCAACCCCTTACTGAGGAGTTTTTGGCAGTAGATAGTTGCTGCGGAAGGGGGAATAATTCTTCTTGAGAATGTGACCATTTGTAGTTTTCTCATGTTCTAGCTGATGGCCCCACACCCATGTACACAGATGGATAGTACTAACTAGATTTGGTGGGTTATTGAAAAGGAGAAGAAAGACATGAAGTTGGGAGGGGGTCATGTTAGGGGATATAGGGAAAGAGTTANCGGAGGAAGCAGGAAGTAATATGATATTTCATTGTATGCATGTATGAAATTATCAAACATAAAAATTTAAAAACCTTAATTATTTTTGTATTTTGGAAGATAATTCCGTTANCTCCTTAGTATTCAGAATCATAAATCTACTGTATAATTTGTAAATTTGTANCATNATTTATTTTAGTGGTTAGAAGCAGTGCTAAAATATGTCTGGTATTTGCATAGATCTATAAATATAAAAAAGAGAGACAACAAATATTTGAGAATCTATGNTATACCACATACTGTCTGAACAGCAGAGTAAAAGACTTTCCTCATGGTCAATAGAGACCCAGGAATTTAAATCAGAACAGAACATAAATAAGTGAAATTAAGCACTTTTGTGGTTTTAGGGAGATTTTTGCACTCATGTGTCTGTTATTAATCTTCATGTAGGTACAGTGGTTCTATTTTAACTGCCAGCAGTTCGGTTCCTATAGTATCCCTATAGGTTTTCTTTGGTCTGTCTAACTTTTTCCATTCTTATAGTGAAAGGGTTGTCAGACTTCAGTGGGCTGTTGCAACCCCCAGATTATTTTCCTCTGCGTGAGGACTGGTACCGGCTCTTTGGGCGTAGTGCAGTGGGTCTGTGTCACAGCTGTGCTTTCCCACTTGCTTCACATGGTCGTCGTGTAGGTTCCCTGTCAGGGGATGACATACCTTCCTTCACTACACTCATCACTACTGCTTTCTTCCTCTCTGGCTTAGGAGGCTAGGTCAATTTGCCTTGGATGCCTTCTTGATTTTCCTTTCCCTCTTACACTACCAGAAGATGATGGATTGGCCCTTGAGCCCTTTCTATGTGATGTCCCCTGGGCTGAAATGTGTGAATCCTTACTGAGAGAGCAAAGGCCACCACTCTCATCTGTGCAATGCCCACTCACTTAGCTGAACATCTCAGCCCATGTGTGGTGGCTGCGAATTCCCTTTCCAGTCCTTAATATTTCTCTGTGTTATTTCTTCTCTCCAAATTCTCTATCAATTGGGCAGCTTTCTGCTATCTTCACANTTCTGTGCTTACTTAAGTGAATTATCAGAGCTCAAAGATCAGAACCAAAATCAACTTTAGAGGTTATCTCACCCTCTAATTTAATTTCTTCAATGCATAATTAAGTAATTTCACAGTTGCAAATGTCATATATTTTCAGTTGAGGAAACTAAGGACAGAATAAACAAAAACAAATATCCATTATAAACATATCTTTCATGTGAGAAGGACATGGATTTTGGATAACTGCAGGTGGAAGGCTCTATGNTTTAAGTAGTTAATTTGATGGTATNAAGTCGCTTCCTGAAGAAGTGATTAGACCATGAATGTGTATCCCTCNTGGAANTCCCTATAAAAGAAACTTCACATAACATTGAGCTANCTTGCCATTTCACCTTGNCCATATGAAACCACAGCAAGAAGCCCCTTCCCCACCAGATGCTAAATTGTTAAGACTGTTTTGAGATGCAATGAATATTTTTCTGTTCGTTTTGAATTACCNAATCTGGGTTATCCTGTTGCAGCACCACAATGTAGACTGTGACAATGATGCATATATTTAAAACAAGTAGTTTTANCTTGGAATTTAATAAATATAGTATAAGTATTCAATTCTCTTCACTTTTTCTTTTAAGATATTTTAATCAAGTGTGCTACCTAGAGATGTATCCTCCATGTTAAAANTTCCGGCAATACAGATACAGTAGGATTTCACCCCCTTCCCTATCTCTTTTCTCTGTCTATCTCCCCAATCTATTCCCCTTTAGGAATAATCACTGCAACCAGTTGGTGTACATTCTTTCATATCTGTTTCTCCATATATGTGTATGTATATATATACATACACACACACACACACATATATATATATAATTTTACATGTAACTGCATTGGTTATGGCATTTTCTCTATGTTCTTCTGAAAGCTGCATTCTTCACATAGTAAATACTTTGGATCTTTATTTCTGTATTAATCTGTGTGTCAATCATGTTCTGGACAGAAAACAAATAACCTGACTCAAATTGAATAATTTGAGGGAATTTCAACCAGCTATATTTTATGGCCAGGGTATAGGAAATTCACAGGAGCTGATGGGNGTACCTTGAAATTAGTGATAATGAAGACATTATTAGCNCTCTAGAGAAGATGCAGAGGGAGAAGAGGAGGTATTGGGGAAAGGAATTTCAGAAATGGAGACAGACACATAGATGGTAAGAGACAGTGACAGTGGCAGAGACATTTGGGTGGCATGGGCTGCATGGCAAGGCTGAGAACCTCAAGGGTCTGAGCCAACCTCACAGGGACAAAGCCAAGAAAATAAGCCCCTTCTCTCACCTTCTTTCCTCTCTATCATGGACTGGCCATTTTTGTTTCTCCTCTAAACGACATAAAGTCAACCTGTAACCCCTAGTTCATTAATATTTGGAGATAGAGCCTTTGCAAGCAAGGTCCATAGAAGTAGATGTTGACNTAAGGGTTGTGGGCCTCAGGATGGAAGTATTGTCCGTGTGGGAAGAGACACCAGAGAGCTTTTCCCCTTATACATGGATTGAAATAGGCCATGAGAGACAGTATCTCCAAGCCATGAGAAGAGCCCTCACTGGAAACCAAACCCTGTTAGATTTTGATCTGAGACCATCCCAAACTATAGGCTGTCTCTTATACACATCTAGATGTGTATAAGAGACAGATAATGGACTGGCCATTTTTGTTTCTCCTCTAAACGACATAAAGTCAACCTGTAACCCCTAGTTCATTAATATTTGGAGATAGAGCCTTTGCAAGCAAGGTCCATAGCTGTCTCTTATACACATCTAGATGTGTATAAGAGACAGGTGCTTACACAATCATGCAGACTTGGTAATTCCTTCAATACATTCTCAGTGCTCCCTTATGGCACACTCTTTTCTAGGGTCCAGGGAATGAGATCTGAAAAGTCATAGTCACCACAAAGTTCACAGTCTATTGGAGTTTGNATCTTATAGATACAAAATATTGCTAGCTTGCACATACCTGAGTTGGCTCAATTGTTAGTGATAGACATTTAAGCTGCTTTAATTTTTTAAGATATAAACAGTGCTGTGTGAATACTTTGTACATCTGTGAAGCTGTTCCTTGCCAGTAGACATCAAGAAGTAGATTGTTNGATGAAAGGCCATGCACATTAGTGCTGAATAGATTGACTTAATGTCTACTAACAAGATTTAAGACTAATACCCTTCCTTAACAATAGTTATTGTCTCCTAAAGCTTTGTCCCACCAATGTGTGGAGGGTTGGGGATGTTAGATAATTGACTTTGCTCCCTCCTGCTTACTGGTGAGAATGAGAAACTTTTCACATATTTCCTGCNATCATATTCTTCTTTTGTAAGTTGCCTTACCTGTTCATATAATTTAGTGTATTTCTTTTTTGTGNGGTGGGGTTCATTGCATCTCAAATTTATTTTGAAGTGTTCCTCATATACTTTCTGCTATTCTCATTGTATGTCTGATTCTTTTTGCTTTGGTAAGTGTTTCTCAGACATTAGGTTGTATTTATAATTGGGGCCTTTCAAAGGTTAGGCTATGTTTGATGGAGCTTAGCTTTGTAATTATGGTGATTCCCTCTTCACTATTCTGTGAGTGTACCATCCCTCTCAGACATAGTCCCTCCAGTGATTTGAGGGAGATGTGTCTATGTTTGCTAGTGGAATATACCAATAGCTATTCTCCTGACAATGCAATTTCCCTGTTTATCCTGGGTATTGCCAGTCACTTGTCACTCACATCTTTCTAATACAGCACTTCATATGCTCCCTGTCATCAGGTGAAAGATGCCTTTGCTGCTGAGGCTGTTGTGGGGAGGTTGGAGAGGGACACACTGTCTGGTTGCTTCTGATTAAAGGTGCAAATCACACTGCCAGCTGCAGGGACCCTGTCCTCTCTATTCTTGCTCTTCTAAGCGACACAGTTGACTGAAATCATTCCTCCCTTCCATGGCTATGCTTCTCTTGGCTGTAGTATCAGTGGTACCTTCCCTTTCCCCCCAGTCCCATTTGTCTTGTGTCTCTCTTTTATTTCTTATAAAATAAGAAATATTTTATATTTTTTGACTAAGAAAATCTCTTCTATTCTTTTCACCGTTTTTAACAATTCAAATATATTTTTATATCCCTGTTCCCAGAGTCCTAGGCTGATGACCTAATTCTGGAGTATTAAGTCTCTCCACCTGCTACCTCTACAAGTGGTACTGTTGACAGAAGGCATGGTGAAGCAAGCAAGAAATTTATTTTTGGTTTGGGCAGATCAGGAAGATAGCTAATCCAGAAAACTGTCTTCCTTGTACTGGCAACAGATTTAGGTTTATATTGGGGAAGAACAAAAATGGGGAGCCAAGAGTTCTGCATATGCATGCGGTAGGTCTGCTTGCTGGGAATGGAAAAAGCAACTTCAAGAGACCAGACTAGTTGTGGAAAGTAGAGTGAGTCAGGACAAGGACTGGATGCTTCTTTAAATGCCCCAATTATTAAGGAGTCTCTGTTACATTCGGTTATTCCCAAGTGTTTGCTGTCAGAGATGCAAGGCTGGAGACTGTGCTAGATCCAGGAGTTGCCAGGTGCCTGTAAAGGACCAAATAACAAATGCTTTGTGGACAGATGGGTTCTGTCAGACGTGCTCAGCCATGTTTGTCATGCAAAAGCAACCAAAGAGAATAAGCGCAGCTGAAGGGACCTGACCGTGCTCTAACCAACCTGATACACAAAGTAGAGTGGTTTTGGCCAGCAAATCTAGTTTGCAGACAGACACCTGACCTCTTTCCTACATGACAGATATGATTTTAAGCCCATCAGATACTGAATGATTCTGCTAGAAGAATTATTGAACTATTGAAACCTGAATCTGCTTCTTACCGGCTGCCTCCCTTCATCTTTGTTCTTTGGGCAGCATTAAGGAGAGAAGCCTGAAGGCCAGTCTTCTCAGAGCCTTGGAAACAGGGAGGTTACCCTCCATTTCATTTATTTATTTTTAAGTTTTTATTCTGTGATATGAAGGCAACCCAAGTCCAAGCCAAGTCATGGAGCTTGTGGGGACATCAGATCTGATGACATTTGGCTGGATTGTTGGCACCCAAGCTGAGGACAGGACTGTGGCTCATAGTCAACATTTCCTGTTGTAAGCTATTGAGAAATTTGGCAAATTTAATGATGCATAAAGTATTTGGGCTTCTTAGCAGCAAGGTTCTATGTTTGGAACAAGTACTGCTATCCAAGTTCAGCTCATATGTCCCACTAAGAAGTGCATTTGACATAGTGAAAACCACCCCCTTTTCTGTCTAGCTTTGGAGTCATAGGACAGGGTGTAAGCTTGGTGTTTGGATTGAGGTTTGAGTCTGCATTTTTGTCACTTACCAATTGTGAGACCTTGAAACACCTGCTTAGCTCCCCATTGGATTTGGCTCATCCTAAAGTGGGAATAATAGTGGCCATCCTATAGGGTTGTCTTGAAGACTAAGCATTTTATATGTTGAAAAGTCATTGTAAAGGGAGATTTCAGCATGTGGGTTGGAAAGACAATCCCTAATGCATATAATTTCTCGGTGCCAGTCGCTGTGGTTTGTTAGTTGAAATGCAGAGAGTGGAGGAATGTAACAGAAACAGTGCACACCAAGCATGTTAACTAGCAAGCTTGTGTTTCATTTAGCAGGATACTAAATGTTAATTTATTTCTGTTTAAATTTTATTGTTCCCAGGGGCTTTATTTCAAGTCAGTGCATCTACTTTTAATCTTCTTACAATTATCTAGGAGGATAAATTAAGCTTTCTTTCCACTGAGGATATTTAAATGAAGTATTCCATTTGAAATTGCATCTGTATTAAACATAGCCTTACCTGCTGTAGGGCTGGAGGGGGNTGTGAAGTAGTGAAGTGGCNCTCATCTGTTTGTTTAGTGATTTGGTAAAGCCTGTTTCATACTGTTTCTTCTTCTTCTTCTTCTTCTTCTTCTTCTTCTTCTTCTTCTTCTTCTTCTTCTTCTTCTTCTTCTTCTTCTTCTTCTTCTTCTTCTTCTTCTTC
>LZPO01107998.1:169402-184473 GCA_001675575.1 Neotoma lepida | reverse complement strand
TTCTGATAGAAAAAAATTCTCACACTTGAAAAATAAAAATGAAGGCCACATACTTTTTAATGTACAGTGGTACAAACATTCCAATTCCTAAAGNGAGGAATGGGGAACAGCAGGGAAAGATTGGGCCAAAGCAAGACTGTAACTCATTAGGGTAAACATTAAATCATATAGCTCAATGTCCAGCATCTGGGGCATGAGGTGTTATGACGTGAGCTCCCACAGGTGCAGGCTGCTCAAACTCTGTCTGCAATAGCACACATGTCTGCAATAGCACACATGTCTGCAATAGCACACATGTCTGTTTTCTTGGATCAGCTCCACTCAGTGCCTACAGGTTTTCTTAGCAGAAAACCCACACTCCTGGACTCTCCCATTACAATTTAAGCTTCATTTTCACATTTTATTTTTTCTTTTTTTTTCAATGTTAAATAGTATGTTTTAATATTATCTCAGAAATGCTTGACCCCGTCTTTGAGGGGGTTTCTACAGGTGTCAGGCAAAGAAGTGAACTGCGAAGAGTTGAGAATGACAACTCAGTTCAGATTGACTTCATCACCTGGATCAAATTTGGGAAGTCTGATATCAGGAAGTTTATTNCCAACATATTTAAGCCCAGTATAATTTGGAAAAAGAGTTTACTGGTATAACACAATCCCCAGTGCATAAGGGAGCATAATTACATTGAAACTCAATTCAGAGTACATGTCATTTCTTCCAAGAAGGTGAGTTCTAGAGATAAGCTACCTGTACTAGGTAAAGGTCCTAAGGGTCTGGACTGGTCTAGGTCATACAGATACTGTAGAGGTTATTTGGGCTATTAGACACCTCTGGTCCTAGTCCTGGGAGCGTGGAGAGTTCCTGGCTGTAAGGGTCATTTAGATTACTAGCCACTTCCAGTCCTGGTTGTAGGAGCTTGATATGGCCTTGTCCATCAGATAATGCAGAACACCAGGATGTTAATCACTTCTAATTCTCAGCTTTCTGGATGGAAGAGCAGTGCTTTTTGTACGTCTTTCCCATTGGAAAGACAATCCTGTGTGATTAACATTCCTGGTTTCTCTGGAGATCTGTGGATGCAAGGATCTTCATGCTGTGATCTCAACACTGCCTGCCATACTTCCTGTTACATTCATTTATTTATCTATTCTTTTTTTTAACAATACCTTGGCTTTTAAGTGCATTCACAATCTAATCTAGTGACCAGAAAAGTAATTCAGAAGTGTCTGTAAATGTACCCTTCTCTGTTCATTTCCTGTCTTCTTCATGAACTCTCCCATGGCAACTAGCATACTAAATTGTATTGTCTAATAAATATTTTGTGATTATTAAAAAAAAAAGGTCCTCAAAGGAGAACTGTCTAGAGGAGATCTGGACAGTACTGTCATTTTCANATTTTCAACCAGAGCTTGTTCCGGGTTGCCCTGCAGGGGATCAGGCGCCCATNCACATTGACTGGTCTTACAGGCTTTTCTCTNAAACTTTGATGGGAGACTCCATAACACCACACTCAAAACCTGAAACATAACACCACATGGACAACTTCAAGATCTATTATCAGCTNGAGAAGTAGCTGGGTCCCCCTTTACTATGGCTTTAGAAGTCTGAGTTCTTGGAGGATTGTACTGAGAAAATCACTTCCACACCTGCCTGGCCTTTTCCAACAGGGCACCCTGGAAACAGTCTCTTTTTAAGTGCTGTTGCTTTATTCTTTTAAAGAGTGCTTTCCTTTCAAGTGAAGGTGCTTTCCTTTCATTTGTGTGCCCTGGAGACTTCAATGGGTGTGTTTCACCCTCAAAGCACCTTTCAAATGGTCTCAAGTGCAAAGTTTAATGGTGCGAATCTCTTTAACAACTGCCCTTGCTTTTCACGATCTTGCTTCTTCTGCAACTTTAACTCCTGTTCCAGACAAACAGCATGTTTTTCATTTTTAAAAACCTTACCTCAGTCCTTATTTTCATTAAAAATATAGCTAACAGTAACCAGCAATGATTATACAACCACCTGGATGATAAGATCCCTTGAAATTTCCTCTGCCAAATAAATTAGACTATCATCTTTGAGTTCATCTCCCTTCAAAATTTCATGACACAGGCAGAATATAAAGACACTCTTCNCTAGAATGTCACAGGGATGCTCTCTAGTGCAATTTCTGAGTCCTTGTTTCCACCTGTGACCTTTTGAGCACAATTTTTGCTGTTCATATTTCCAGTTGCGTTCTGGTTTTCTGCTTTCCCATAGAATGACCATAGAGCCCTGCCACAGCATTCTAGGACTTCCCTAGACCACATCTCTAAACTCTTCCAAATTCTAAAAGCTCCCAAATCACATGATCAGATTTGTCACAGCAATAACCCATGTTGTGGCACTAATTTTCTATTGTTACTTACTGTTGCTATGACAACATATCTGATGGAAACAATTTAATGGAGAAGTACATGGGCAGCACAAATTGAACTTGTTGAAGTATAAATAAAAGGGACAGAAAGTTTCGGAGTAGGGGTGGTGGATCTAAGAGGAGTTGGGGAGGGGTAGGAGGTGAATATCTTCAAAATGCATAGTATGCATGTATGGAATTCTTGAAGAATTAATCACAATATTATATTTTAAAAGTAGATGGGAAAGGGATGGGTGAAAANTTGATNAAGGGGGACACAGTTACAGTTAGGAACCAGAGATACTGCATAGCATGGTGACTAGAGGTAATAACCATATTCTGAACATTTAGAAAAGCTATGAGGAAAGCATTTTTAATGTTTTCATCATAAGGAATTGATAAGTATTTCAAGTGATAAATTGTTTTTAACCAAATTACATATTATGTGTTGAATATTACCTGGATCCTCATTAATATGTAAATTNNNAAAANTTTTTTGTTTCAGTTAAAATAAAAAAAGACATGATTAAAATAGAAAAAAATGACTGTTTTTGTTTCCATAAGAGAAATTGAAATTACAATTGANTTTTCAAAAAATGGTTGCATATGGTCTTTGCATTTTATCATTGGAGTCTCTTGAAGTCTTTAGCATATTTATAAAATGAAATTTTTGACAGTCGTGCTTCTCAGACAGGAACAAAATAGACCACTGATTTTTCTTAACTTACTGACTAAAGAAGGAGTTAAGTGTTAATTCTGATTTNAATGTCATTTAAGAGCTAGACCTTTATAGATAATACAGTAATNCCATTAGGGTACAATTTGATTTCTGAATTATTCACAGAACTATCCAATACACAGCAGGTCAAAAAAGTTTGAGTTTCTCTGTCCTATTGAACAGAAATCTGTAAGTCAAGTAAATTCACAAGCCTAGAATCTTTACTCAATAGCAATTGTACATTCCCCTTAGACAATCCTTAGGAAGCTATTGGCATTATGTAAATCTGAGAGTTGGAGCCATGCATTTTTCTAATGCAGCTGTCTAGGGTCCTATACCAACTTCTTTGCTTGCTCCATAGGTAGCCTCCCCCTCCCTATCTCTCNGGNCCCTTAANGCTACCATGTGAGTACCTCTGCGAGCTTCCTGCTCACCTCATAGGCAGTGCCCCACCCCCACCTTATGCTGCCATCTGAGGACCTGAGCAGAGAACCTGTGTACCCCACTGTTAGCTCCCATCTCCACTTCTCGCTGGCATGCTAGTGTTAATTTCTGAAGGACTGCAGGAAGAACCTTATTCTGGTACAAGAGTTCTTGTATGTGAAGTAAGAAGCTACTCCTTGCAGTAGCTGATCCAGGACTGGCTCTGTTACCTCAGTTACTAATCAGCACTGAGTGGTCACAGACTGAACTTCAACCATCACCCAACTGAGCTAAATCTTGTCAAGCCAGGGTAACAGCAAATAGAAATCTAAAGCCACTCACGCAAGGTAGGCCAGATATCCATATAAAAAGATAAAAGCAATGACCTAACCCAGATCTAAGATCTCATCAAAAAACAGCTACCCTCCACACACAGAGTAAGAGAGAGAGAACAAGACAATATGTTTCCATCAAAAACTATTCTATGATAATGAAAGCAACTTAGATGATGCTCAAGATAATGAACTAAAAATAACGATTTGCTCATTTTCTTCTAGTACATTCTGGATTTAGTTACATTTACAACTTTTATATATGTGGCATTGATACTGCAAGCCATTTACATGTAAATCATGTTAATTTTTTCAAATGGGTCTTCTGATGGCTTATCACTCTTTTCTCCATTCAGGATGTCACATCATCAAGTGAGAAGTTGCCAAATACCTATTTTTTTCACTTGTGTATCAATACATTTTTGAAAAATGGCCGTATCTATTAATATATTTTGATATTTGGAACAAAAGTTTTCTTAATTTTTTCAAAATTGATAAAAGTAATCTTACATATTACCTAAANTTTTAATTTTAAAATTTATTTCTTGTGAATTTTTTTTTTGTTGGGGGATTATATTGGATTTACACTTTTGTGGGGAGCAGAATGGTGAATGTTGAAAGGTCTGCAACACTGAATCTTCCCTTCAATTAGTAGGGTTTACCTCCCCATCTATTCACTTATTTTTGAAGGTTCCAGGTTAAAATTATTTTCAGTTGNCTTGTTCAGTGGTTGACACTCTCTGTCCACTATTTATGTCCTTATGACAACTGTTCCCCACTGTACGATTTCTGTAAGGGAATGGTTTAGGGATTAGAACAGGTTTGCTGTGGACATGTTCATTCAACAAATCTATCCCTTGTAAAGGCTGGTAAACTGTAGGCTTTCTGATNATGGATAGGTCTGTTGGGTAGGTCTGTTGGGTGTGTGTGGAATGCTCCTAACATTGCTAAATGACTTTACAAGCAGGCCTGGGGGTGGATGTGTACTTGGGTGTTGTAGTTGGACTTTCTTTTCAGTCTCCAGCTCCAAATAACAACACGAGACTTACTATTAATTATGAAATCTTATTTTTAGCTTAGCTCTTTTAACTTAAATTAATCTGTTTCTGCTAATCTATGTTCTGTCATGTGGCTTATTTACCTCTGCTATGTACCATATGGCCGACTTCCTCAGTATCTCCCTGGTGTTTCTTGAATCCCTAGATTCATTCTGAGTTTCTCTTCCCGGAAGTCCCACCTATTCTCTCCTGCCTAGCTATTGGCCATTCAGCTCTTTATTAAACCAATCACAGCGACACATTTTCACATAGAGTAAACAAATATCCTGCAACAGGGTGTGTTTCACTTCTGGGATGAGCCTGGCTAGGCTCTAACACCCATAAGGGACCCCAGTCAAGCACCCCTTTGCTTGTTTTCAATTTAAGAAAGCATTCTTAAAACCATAATTGGGGCCAGGAGCTTTGGCAAGCTGTTCTGTATGCACTAGCAGATAGAGGCTGCCTGATGAGGCAGTCATGGNNTGTCATTTAGTTAATTACCCAAAAGGTTTCCCTGCAATCCCTTGTCTTCTCTTCTTGCCAGTTTTAAGCCTAGAGCTTGCTCAGTAGGAATGACTTGCATCTTTGCCAAAGCCTTCACTCTTGTTTAGTCTTGGTTTTCTCTGCTCTGTTTTATCATCTGTGATGGCTCTTCTTGGTTTTCAGCTTGACCACATTTGGAGTTAACAAAAATCCAAAAATAAAGGGCACACTTGTGAGAGATTTCTGTTTAGTAAGTGGGAAGATCTACTTTTAATTTGGATCTTTGAAGCGGGAAGACACACCTTTCATCCAGATATTTAATCCAGATCTAATCTGGGTCATGCCTTCTGCTGGAAGCCTGTATAAGGGCATGGAAGAAGGAAGCTTAGCAAGTCCATTCCTTCACTGGTATCAGAGCCTATGTCTTCAGGATTCCAGTGTCTACTGAAGACCAGCTAAGACATCCAGTCTCATGGAGTGAGCAATTACTGGGTTCTTGGACTTTCNATTCATAGGCAGCTATTATTAGATTAGCTGGACCACAGCTTGTAAGTCATTGTAATAAATCCCCTTTATATATATTCATTCTATAAGTTCTGTACTCTGGAGAACCCTGACTAATACATCATCATTATGACCAATTCTACATTCAGACTTTTTGAACACCATCAACATTTCTGACCAAACTTTTCTTGCTTTTACTACTGCTGTGATTTATCTCTATTAGTATGGATTTATAGTCTTTCAAATGAAAGGTTTACATGTACGTGAGTATATATAATCAAGGGAAGAGCATCAAAGCAGAAACNTGAAATTGAAAATATTGCAGTTTGTCACATCTTATTTTTCCTGTAAAAGAAAGTACAATTTGTATATTATCCAGGTAATTGGGCACCTCTCTGAAACTTTTGTTTTTGGATATAGTCTCTTGCATCTCTGACTGGTCTTGAATTGGTCTGTGTTATGGAGCTGAGGATGACCTTGAGTGCCTGATCCTTCTGTCTCCACCACAGTTTTATGTGGTACTGAGGATAAAATCCAGGGCTTTATGCCTCCTGGACAAGTACTCTACCATCTGGGAATTGCATCCCAAGACTATCTAATGACTTTATCAGTTCACTTTTTTGTGGCTTAGGAACTATTTTCTATTAATTTAATCATCTTTATATTATATTATAATTATAATTATATATTATATTCAGATTTTTCTTCTTTTCAGGTATATATATTTTTTTCACACAATCAATTCAGTGCCATGTTTTCTGTGTCCTTTCATGGGAAACAAATTCCTGTATCACTGACACTCATGCTATGTGTCTTCTATCCTATCATCATTTTGATCCCCTGTTGGATCTTGAGTTCTGTGTACAGCAGACATTTGCTAAGAGTGGGAGAATTGATCTTCTCAGGAAAGAGCATAGGCTTTGATATCTAGCAATTGGTTATAGCAATACCAAATGGTCAGCTTTGAAGACATAAAAATATACATACAAGTATCATTATACAGACTGAGCAGGCAGTAATTATGAGTACACACACACACACACACACACACGTTAACAACATTTGAAGGAAGGAAAGAGAACAAGTGGTGAGGGCATACACGGGAGGGTTTACAGGGAGAAAAGGGAAGAAGGAAATAGTGTAATTATACTAGAATCTCAAAAATTAAAAAAAAACATATATTTTAAAAAGTCACTTGGGAAGAAGGGATTTTTAATTGAGGAATTGCCTCCATCAGACAAATGATTGACATGGGAGGGCCTAGCCTGTTATGAGTGGTCCCATCATTGGGTAGGTTGTNCTGTTTGTGTAAGAAAGGTCGCTGAGAAAGCCTTGGGGTGCAAGTCAGTAAGCAATGTTCCTCCATGGCTTACCACTCAGGAGGAGTGGGCCAGATGGTTTAGTCTGTAAAGTGCCTACCGGGCAAGCATGAAGACTTGAGTTTTGATTTCTAGCACCCATGGAAAAGCCAGTGCAATATATTTAATTCCAGTGATGAGGAAGAGGGTGATCACAACTAACCTTGTGATTCTTTGCTAGAGAGAGCTCTTCTGTTGGGTTTCTAGGCTTTGATATCTAGTCTGTTTGCATTCCTTGTTAGTAAGGGGCCCAGAACAGAGTCAAACCCTCTTACTGAAGAAGTAATGGATCTCTGGAGTTCATTGGCTAACCAGCCTAGCTGAATTAGCAAGCTGAGAGCCATGCATGACTATGTCCCACTGCTCACCTCCCTTTCTCCACTTATATAGACGAGGTCCCAGCTAGGGAATGGTGCCACCCACAGTGGGCAGGTGTTTTCCCTCAATTGATGCAATCAGGATAATCTCTCACAGGCATCCCCAATGCTGAAAGCTGACAATGAGTAATAACCATTGCACAAACTTACAAAGCATGAGGTAAATATTAACTTCTGAGTTCAGAATTTTGATAAGCAGTATTTTTGAATAGCTGATGGAGAATTATCCAGATTTATTTTAATCTTGGGATATATATGTGTGTGTTTATTTGCATGTATATGAATGCATGCATGTGAGTGCAAATATATGTATTTCTAGAAGAGAACTAATATAGCTTTTTTTTTTTTTGTTTTTAAGATAGTGTCTTCCTGTATCTCAGCCTGGCTGCCTTAGTTAGGGTTTTTATTGCTGTGAAGAGACACCATGACAACAGCTACTCTTATAAAGAAAACATTTTACTAGGGTGGCTTGCTTACAGTTTCAGAGGTTCAGTTCATTATCATCATGACAGGGAGCATGGTGGCATTCAGGCAAACATGGTGCTGGGGCTGAGAGTCCTGCATCTTGCAGGCAACAGGAAGTTGACTGACAGTGACACTGAGGGAAGCTTGAGCAAAAGAGACCTCAAAGCCAAGCCCCACAGAGACATATTTCCTCCAACAAGACATCCCTCCTAATAGTACCATTCCCTTTGGATGCCATTTTCTTTCAAACCTCCACAATGACCTTGACTCATGGGTTCAACTGATCATCTAACCTCAGCTTCCTGAGTAGTTGGGACTCTAGGTGTATTAGCCACTAGGCCCAGCTCAGAACTATCTTTATCTCATAACTAACCTTGTGATCCTTTGCCACAGAGAGCTCTTCTGTTCGGTTTCTAGGCTTTGATATATAGTCTGTTTGCATCCCTAACACTTGTTAGTAAGGGGCCCAGAGCAGAGTCAAACCCTCTTACTGGAGAAGTCATGTGTGTTTTGCCCAAGAAAGTCTAGTGCTCTAGGGAAATGATAATTCGAACTGAAGTATAATTAAAGAAGCAACAGGACTGAAATGGCCATTATTTGGAAGTCAGGGAGGAGATGGAGGAGAGAGAATGAAGACTAATGGGAGAATGCTATCTTGAAGCCGAGTTTCTGGCTTTACTTGAATAATACATAAAGCTGTAATTAAGATTTAAGATGATGCTCATGGGAAATGTTCTTTTGAGCCAGAATTCAATATTTCTTGTGGTCATTAAAGGCAAGATGATCAATCTCCTTTTCACTCTCTGTTGGAAGTAGGGGAGTGGTAACTGAAACCACAGGGAAATTCTGAGGCATTTAGAATGAAGAAAGGAGCCTGCTGGGAGTGGGTGGTGCTGGAGAAATAGACTAGAGTCCCATTAGTTGAACTTGAAAGCAAACCCCAAAGAGCTATGGGCTTCTAGTATATATGGGGAGAGAAGTGACTGGGTACTTGAGCTTGGAAACTCTTCCTCTAAACGTTGGCTTAAGTACTTGCCAACCTGCCAATCTGAATTGTTGCACATAGATTTTAGGTTTGAGATCTGCTCAATAAGGATTATTCAGGCTCTGCAGATTGAGTGCAGAAAGTCAACTGCATACATCCTGCATGGGTGGATGTCAATTCACAACTTTCAGGAGAGTTCAGAGTTGCCGAGAAGTAGAGATTAGGGTTGTGAAAATTAAGTGCTTTCTCATTTTTTGTTTGCACACATGGGAGTAAATTGAGTCAGGCAGCTAAAAATTGCAGTTCAGGTTCTGCCTCAGCTGTGAAGCATCTGTCTACTTTGCAGAGCATAGTAGCCTTCCATCGGAGGCTCTGTTCAGTACTGATTTACCATCTCTGTCTTCTTAAGGCATTTTCTTGTGGCACACCAGTTTACACATGGTGTGTAACTGAAGAGAATCACCGANGCATTTTGTGTGAGTGTGTATATGTATATATTTTCTCATGTATGGGCCCATGTGTGTACGTCTGGTGGAGGCCAGAGGTTAACAATGGGCTCACCCTTGATTGCTCTTCACTTTATTTAGTGAGGCAGGGTTTCTCACTAAGCCAGGAGCCCACTGATTTGAGTATTCTATTTAGCCAGCTTGCCATGGGGGTCCCCTGTCTCTGCCTTCCAAGGGCTGGGCTGTCAGGTGGACAGCCATGCTTACCTGGCTTTTATATCTGTGCTGGGGATCCAAATTCCAGTCCTCACACTTATGCATTAACTCCTATAGTAGTTACTATATGTCCTAGNGACATCTCCCCAGCCCATGGATGACATTTATGGTCTAGTGTGGGATGACTCATCCCCGAGAGGCTTGAGGGCCAGCCAGCCCAAACAAGTAAAAAAGATACATTATGAGAGCCAGCCTGGGTCTGCCTAGGGGCCTTAGCAACAGCAGCTGAAACATGAGCTNGAGACGACCTGGACCAATGAGAGGCAGCCATGTCACACCAGCAGATGTATATTCATCAGATCTTCTCCCAGGATGGGGTGGAGGGTATATAAGGCCTGCCTTCCTGAGTAAACTGAGCTTGTTGTTTCGACATTCTCCCGGAGTCTGTGTGTCTTGACTTCCGAGCCTACTTGGCCTCCTCCCCCATAAAAGGAACAACAACACAGGACCTCTGCTACAGTCTAGGTTTAGAGGGAAAGAATGTTATTGACTTAACAAGCTAGTGTCTTGGCATTGCCTTCTTTGACCATCTCCCCAGCCTTGTCTTGTTCCTTCAGTCTGTGTCTGATTTCTGCCAATACCATGCTGTTCAAGGACTTCTTTTCCTCCTGTTTTAATGAGTATTTTCTTATTTATGCTTTTCCTGGGTGGATCCCTTTTACTACTGCAGATTTGTCTGGAATCTCCTTCATCACCCTGATCTGCTCAGGCCAAAGGCTGTTTCTTGATTCCCATTGGCTGCTACAATGCCAATTGTGGTGGATATTCTTAGTGTCAACTTGACTACAGGTGGAATTAACTAAAACCCAAGCTGGGTACACCTGTGAGAGATTTTTCCTAATTAAATCATTTGAAGCAAGAAGACTGTGGCAGTTTGAATGTAATTGGCTCCCATGAGCTCATAGGGAGCGACACTATTGAGAGGTCTTGTTGAAGCAGGTATGACCTTGTCAAAGGAAGTGTGTCACTGTGTGGGCAGGCTTTGAGGTCTCTTTTGCTTAAGCTTCCCTCAGTGTCACAGCCACTTCCTGTTGCCTTCTGATCAAGATGTAGCTAGCACCATGTCTGCCTGCATGCTGCCATGCTCCCCACCGTGATGCTAATGGACTGAACCTCTCAACTGTAAGCCACCACCTAAATGATATGTTTTCCTTACAAGAGTTGTTGTGGTCATGGTGTCCCTTCATAGCAATAGAAACCTTAACTAAGATAAAGACCCACCTTTAATCCAGACCTTTTGAGGTGGGAAGATCCACCTTTAATTTGGGCCACACCTTCTGCTGACAGCCTATATAAAGGTCATAGAGAAAGGGTTTTTACCCTTTGCCTGCTTGCCCTCGCTTTTGTCTGCAAGTTCGTTCCTTCACTGGCATTAGAGCCTTCCCAGGATTCTTGCATGTAATGAAGACCAGCTGAGACATCCAGCCTCATGAGCTGAACAACTACTGCATTCTTGGACTTCCCGTTGGTAGACAGTCATTGTTGGACCAGCTGGACCACAGTCTGTAAGCCACTCTAATAAGTCCCCTATAAAGATATTCATTTTATCAGTTTTGTTCCTCTAGAGAATCCTGACTAATACACCAGTCTTCTGTTCCATGTGCTCTCTTCCTAGTCTCAAGGAGGTTTCAGCACCCACACCCCTTTATCCATCAGAACCTGGCATATTTGTNTTTCATTCTCCTGTTTACCTCCTTACTTTTGACCTGGAGCTGTCTCCTATTTCTGAGTCCTCTATCTTGTATTTACATGGAGTTTTGTTACCAGTTTCTCTGGAAGCTTTTTAAATGAAAGGCTTTGAAGGTCATCTGGGCAAGAGTTTCTTAACATACTTACACATTACCTGAGAATCTTGTTAAAGTAGAGATTCTGTTTTAGTGGGTCTGGGTGCACTGAGGGGTCTGCCTTCCTGAAAACTCTTGGAGTTTCTGGTCTGTTGACAACCTCCTGAGTGGCAACATTCTAGATCACACATTATTACAAGTAGCAGTCCACAGAAATGTCCCAGTTTTCTAAAGAATTGAAGAACTAGGGGATAGAGAGAATTTCTAATATTTGTATTTGCCTTGCAATTTCACCATATGAAATCTGGAATTACCTGGGAATTCTAGGTCAGGTTCCCTTCTCTCCCCGCCCCCACTTCCTTCCTCTCTCATACATAATAACTGTAAACAGAGACTTGGATATTGTGCAGAGTGGATGATGTCTCAAGTGGATATATATTATTAATATAAGCATGGCTATGTCAAGAACCCCAATGCCTCAAGCCCACAGGAGTGGCAAAGCCTTCCCTGCATCGGGCTCAGAGGAACAGCATAGCCTTTCCCTGGTNTGAGATAGATGCTGTAACAGTTGACCTTAGCTAAGACCAGTGAATGAAGAAAGTATCAGCTGCAGCCTTCTTGTCCTGGATGCTGACATTGTGTGCAGAAACTATCAACCACAGCTTCTTCCTCCCAGAAGACTGCCACATGAGACTGCACCTATACAAAAATTTCCTACTGAGATTAGATACCCTACTTCCTCCGCCTCCATGCTGTGTATAATAGCTTCTGGGACCCCATGAGGCAGACCCATGTGGGCCCTGCGTATGTTGCCACAGTCTCTGTGAGTTTATATGTGCATTGGTGGTGCAGTGTTTAGAAGGTCTTGTTTCCCTGGTATCCTCTATCCCCTCTGGCTTTTACACACTTTCTGCCATGCTGTATATATAANAAACAAACTGAGTTTTTGGGTTGCTGATGTTGGCATGTCTCCANAGAGCACAAAGCCCACTCCTCCTAGGTTTTCATANGTGTATTTATCATTTCTCCATCCCTCATTGCCCCAGTTAGGTCAATCCCTAAGCCTTGCAGGTCATAGCAGGATGTCCTGGATCAAGTTTGTCTCTGCTCCTTACGTCCGTTTCTTGTTGGCTGAGGATGTCAATCACTGTCTTTCCCTCCCTCTCCATCTTTTCTTTTTTCTCACAATTGGAGGTGTCATACAGTAGATACACATATGTTAGTTATTGAACTGTCTGATTCTGGCTTTGACATTTACCAATTGTTTAACTTGAGGGTCTAAATAACCTCTGTGTCCCTTAGCTATCTTATATGTAAAGGAGGAGAGTTAATATTTCCTAGGACACCGGATTGAAAGTGCTATTATCATAGATACATTCCTTAGAATAGCTGCTGAAACAGTAAGTATGTAAANAATTGCAATTATCTTTTCATCCATGCTATTTGTCCCTCATCTCTTCAGCAAATACTCACTGGGACATGGTGGGTGAAATGCATGGACCTTTCAGAGGAGATGGACCAGGAGATGTGATCCATGTTACAGTGTTTGAAAGGACTCCTGTAGTGGTTTAGTACTTGCAGTTTGTAGCTAGGCTTGAGAAGAGTACCTGGCCTCACTCAGTGTAGATTCACTCAGAGGCCCATAGTACAAGGACAGGGCAAACCTGACTACAATGGCCTCCAGATTCATTTGCTTCCAGTTCCTTGGATCTATGAGCAGCTGTGGAGGCTGTCCTTACATATACTTCCAGAGCAGCTGTGCTGGTCAGCTTTTGTCAATTTGACACAAACTGTTGTCACCTGGAAAGAGGGGACCTCAGCCAAGTAATTGCTGACATCAGATTGACCTGTGGCCATGTCTGTGGACATTTTCTTGATTGCTGATTGACGTGGGAGGGCCCAGCCCAGGGTGAGCAATGTTATCCCTAGACAGGTGGGCCTGGGCTACAAAAGAAACATAGTTGAGCCAGCCACCGGGAGCAATAGAGTAAACTGTGTTCTTCTATGATCTCTGCTTTAGTTCCTGCCGCTGGGTTTGTGACTTGAGCTCCTGCCCTGGACTGTATTCCAAGTTAGTTTTGACCAGTGGTGTTTTATATTTTTCTTTGTTTGATTCACTGCAACAGAATGCAAGCTAGTACAGTTAGTAACACCTCTGATTGTGGATCATGATTATTGTGCTGTCTTAGATACTTTGTACTAAATTGGTGATATCTCCAACTAGTTGATACTATTTGCCTTTTACCTACCTGCCGAGTAAAGGATGTAAGAAGGCCAAAGACTGCGCTCAGAGCCCACCAAGACCATTAGTTTCTGAATATGAGTTTTATTAAATATGCTGAAGCTTGATTATACATGTGCAGACCCTTTTGTCCTTCTAATCATTTTTCTTATATCTTAGGCTACTGTGTTTCTTTATTCCTTAAATACTGCTAAACACTGTCCTGGTGAAGTAGATTTGAGACTTGAGACACCTTCCTTCTTAGATGCAAACTTTGCAAAACTGGTAATGTGTGTGGGATACTGTGCAATAAATAAAATGAGTGGAGTTCATCAATAGTGAGTTTCACCTTACTTTTGTCCTCTAAATTGGTACATGTCTGGAGAATATTGTATCAGTGTGGTCAGTACATATCTCCAGAGGGCGTGACTCAGGTGACTATGGGATGAGTGGTTGCTTTGGAGTCTTAAAAAACCCACACATTTTTGGCATAGACTCAGGGAACTTGTTCAGTGTTCNTTAAGAGAATTGGCTCTCATAATGTTTGACAAGTTGCAAATTCTTTTTTTTTAATTTTTTAATTTTATTTATTTATTTTTTTGCAAATTCTTATTGTGCAAGTGCAATAAGATGACTTGCCCATTTCAAGAAGGAGTCTAAAAAAATCAAGGCACCCATCGTCATCAATGTTCTCTTGAATGGTTTTCTGTTTTCCATCATTACTGTCTGGCTTTTAAATTATAAATGATTATAATCTAATCTTTTAAAACTTTTATCAATTAAAATTTGTAGGGTTGATAGTTAACATTAAATTTGTATTATGAGATAATCTAATAACATGTGAAGAAATAATGCATATTGTGATTCAAATAGGAATCACTCACAAGCCTATTGTTACAGAACCTCTCTGTATAAATCTCATGAACTCCATAATTGGTGCTTTTCAATGTCATTACTGATGAAATTTGCCACCTGNATGTGGCAACGGGTGGGGCCAGGAACTGTGGTTTGTCTTGGGCCTGATTCTATGTTACTGCATAAAAGTTGTAGTGANGCACTGGACGCACAGAGAGTGTTNTTGATTATTGATTATTGTTACTCCCACANCCTGACAAAGATGCTGCAAGCCTAAACCTGTGAATATGACCTCTTTTGAAGTGAAACTTTTGCAGATAATGAAGTTTTAGTTTAATTAGGGTGGGCAGTTTTATTATTTAAATCTGAAACCTGCCCTAAGCACATGTGTATTAAAGGCTGCTCCTCTGTGCAGTGTTGTAGTGCAATTTCT
>LZPO01107998.1:130915-145218 GCA_001675575.1 Neotoma lepida | reverse complement strand
AAGGGGAGGAGGAGATCTAAAGGGAGGTGAGAGATAGGACAATGGAGTACACATAACAGATAAACTAATGGAAGGACCACCTGGAAGAAGAAAGGGAGNCAGCTGGAGAGGGGAAGAGCCATGGGGAGGGTAGTNGAGTAGAGGGATGGATGATATGTCTGTAGATTACATTCCATTGTACGCTAGTCTAAAAATTCATTAAAAACCAAACACAATTGTTTAGGAGTTTTCTCTGTAAAGGCAAAATTAACTTTAGACCACATGATGCTCTTGGTTTTCCAAACAAAGCTTAAACACAAGATACAAGAGGACCAAAAAAAGTAATAATAATAATGACAAGTGTGTGTATGTGTTGGGGGGCAGGAACCTAACTGTATCCTAGAGTAAAGTTCAAGGCTATTGATGGAAATACAGACTCATTCAGCATTTNGCAAGATACAGTTGTTTCTTCCCTCTACTCTGGATGAGCCGCCTCCTNCCATGTCCCCTACNCACTGCAGAANGACAGAAGAATCTGCCAGAGGGAAGCCACACANTGACAGAAGANGACTTACCTTTAGAGCACATTTCCTGGTTAATAAAATCGACTAACATTCTCTTCATTTGTTTTTGGCTTCAGCTGCCCTGCAGGGTTTTAGAAGAATTTGACTCACAGAGGTGATGCACTTTGGCAGTGATTGAAAAGAGGAACACTTTATTCAGCCATTTATTGGTTTTGGGGTGGAAGCTGCCCTAGTATAGNATTCTCGTTTCCTTTTATTATTTCGATTTTATGACCCTGCTGACCATCTGTCTTCATAAGAAAANCTTAATGGAGAAGGCTGAACAATTACAAAGCAATGAGGATCTTGTTAAAGATATATCAGTAAAACCCAGGCTGTCTCAGTGAAAGCAAAATGAATGTGGATCAGTGAAGTCTGCAGAGGTGTGGCCGTCAATCTAAGACTGCTACTCAACTAACAGTGACTTGCTTGAAATTCATTTTAAAAATAAGGTAGAGAGGGCAGTTTGAGATAGTTTAAGTAGAATGGTTTTTTGGCAGGTAGACAAGATCTACCTGTGCTGTCTAAGGAGATGTGTGGACAGATACTGAAATTGTGAAGAGAGGATGGGGTTCAGAATAGGGGTAGAGCCTAGATAGCAGCTGAATCCAACTGACTGGGAATCCTTGCATTATCACTTCTTAGCAGTGTGCTCTGGACCATTTATTTAATCNTGTTAGGTCAATTTCCTCAGATGTAAAATGAAGGCACTAGTATCCACCTCAAAATAGTCTACAAAGCACAGAGCTTGAGTCTGTTAATAAATGTTATTTAAGAATAATCAGTAAGACAGTACTAATAAAAATCCATATTAGCTGATGTTTTGGGATTGTATTATAATAATAAAAGATAAAAATTTCAATGGCATCTCATGCCAATTTACTGACATTTCATAATTCAGATTCCTTTGGAATTTAACTTTATTAAATATGACAGTATAAATAAACTAGGAGGGGCAATCCTGGTTGAAATACTTTTCTTAAATTTTTATGGATTTACCTTTAAAAATGAACCTTATTTTTGTCAGGTAGGCGTGTAGACNTCAGGATCTTAGGGTTTGCCATTACAGAAAAATACTGNTACATAGGTTAAGAGTGATTCATCACAAACACTAGGTTTATTCACAGCAACTATTTTAATCCAGATTAAAACCATGAGAAATTAATCCTGAAAGATCTGAATGCAACAAATCTGGACTCTTGACTCTACGAAGATTTACCAAACTTCCATGAGAGATGACTATGGCTGGNAAATATCAATTTGTAATGTTATTTGGCATAAAAATAGGAAAGTTTGGTTTGGTTGTATCTCAATATGATTTTTTAAAGCTCTTATAAAACCTACTAAACATTAGAGCAATTGAGTACGTGGAATTCTTTCCCATTTAACATAAAATGGCAGACTGGAAGATGAAAGAAGCCTGTCCATCTACCTGTCCACACTGGTGGTCTAAAAAGCTTCTGATATATTCACTTTAGAGTTAGATGAACTATAATGACGGCTACCTTCTTCCAAACATTTGCTTACTGGAAAATCATTTTGAAGAGAGAGAGAGAGAGAAGGAGAGACAGAGACACAGAGAGAGACAGAGACTGTCTGGGAAAGTAGAAAGGTTGGCTAGGGAGAATGAGTGAAAAGGATGATAAATTTATAAGTTGCTAACAAGAGATTTATGGTTTCATTCTTTTTTTCTTTCCTCCCCACCTCCCCACCCCCCAAACAGAATTTCTCTGTGTAACATCTCTGGCTGTCCTGGAACTCGCTTTGTAGACCAGGCTGGTATAGTAGAATATTATTTTAAGGTGTGTTACTTTTGTTTATGTTGCATTTGTTTAACTCTGTGAAGCTNTGTTACTGTGCCTGCCTAAGACACCTGATGGTCTAATAAAGCTCTGAATGGCCAATAGCGAGGCAGGAGAAAGGATGAGTGGGGCAGAGAGTATATATAGAAGGAGAAATTTGGGAAGAGGGAATTGAAGAAGAGGAGCCAGAGAAAGAGGAGGACNNCANGGACCAGCCACCCAGCTACACAACCAGCAACGGAGTAAGAGTAAGATTTACAAAAGTAAGAGAATGGGAAAAGCCCAGAGGCAAAAGGTAGATGGGATAAGNTAAGAAAAGCTGGCTAGAAACTAAGTCAAGCTAACGCCGGGCATTCATNATTAAGAATAAGCCTCCGAGTGNAATTTATTTGGGAGCTGAGTGGTGGGCCTACCAAGAGCCAAAGAGCAAAAAACAATCAACAGCAGACTGGCTTCGAACTCACAGAGATCTACCTGCCTCTGCCTCCTGAGTGCTGGGATTAAAGGCATTATAGCTCCCTAAAATATGAGGGAGACACGATTTATCAGGCCAAGAACCAGAGTGTGTATTATCCATCAGGGAGTACNATGTGTAGGCCCGAGATAGAGGATGCAAGCCACNGCAGTACACTGATGAGAGCAGGATGGAGACATCTTAGGTGATAACAAGACAGTTTGGCCAGATGAAGCTTATCATCTATTTAGTGAGCCAAGGAAGTTAAAGCATACAACATAGTTACTTCCACAAGGAAAAGATNCAGAAATCGGGATCAGCGAGGCTTAGGGAGACTGGGGGCTGTCGGTTTTCCAGACCCTGGTTATTACATTTTGGTCATAGAGGTTCTGGACCCACAGTAACTTTTATTTACTTTTCTCCAATGAGCAACCTTTACGATCGTGCGAATACCTTTTCTTCATCAACGTTTACTCTCCAAATGTAAAGGAGGCTTCTGTAAAGTGTGCTTCTATGCCCTCATTAGAATGGCTCATTTTAAAACTCGTGATGCCAAAGACATGAAACTACAACTTCCACACATTACTGGGCATAGACTCTTGGGGCCAATATCTCAGAGTTTCTTGTAGAGTGAAATATCTACTTACCGAACTGTTTAGGGGGCCCCCAGGCAATGGGATCGGGATCCATCCCTGGTGCATGAGCTGGTTTTTTTGGAGCCCAGTGCCTATGGTGGGACACCTGGCGCAGCCTTGGCACAGGGAGGAGGGTCTTGGACCTGCCTCGGCTGAAGATACCAGGCTCTGGGGACTTTCCATGCTAGGCCTTCTTTGGAGGAGGTGGGAATGGGGGTGGGTGGGTTAAGGGGCAGGGCTGGGGGGCGGGAGGAGGGAGGAGAGGGGGTTCTGTGGTTGGTGTGTGAAATAAACAGAAAATCTTAAAAAAAAGAACTGATTTTTAAGATTAACTTATTTTAATTTTTGAAATTAGCATGCAAATCCTTAGTATTAGCTTTCATTATGGCACTTTTAAGCATGAGTTGTTCTGCTCCTCTTCCCCTCTCTCCCTTATCCCCCTACCCCTTTGCATCCTTCCATCCTCAGTAGCCCTTTGACTTCTTTAATATCTCTTTCTCCTGTTATATGAGCTCCTTCCCAGTTTCACAGATATTAAAAACTAGTACCTGAATATCAGGTTAAACATGTGATACTGTCTTTTTTGTATCTGCAGCATGTCCCTTAATCTAATTCCCAGATCCATCCATTTTCTCAAATTTTTATTTCATTTTTCCTCACAGCTAATAAAATTCCTTCTAATATAGGTACCATATTTTTATTATCCATTCATCTGTTGATGGGTGAATGACTAGGCAGGTTCTCATTGCATGTTACTTTGACTAGAGCATCAATAACCTGGATGTACAAATATCTTTTGGGTAGGATACATCCCTTTGAGTACACACCAACCAATGGTGTATCTGGGTTATCAGGCAGTTCTATTTTCAGTATTTTGAGAAACTTCCATTTTGGTAGTCAAAATGGCTGCACTAATAATTTACACACACACACACACACACACACACACACACACACACACACCTCCCCAATATGAAGGATTCCTTTTCCCCACATTCAGGCCAGCATTTCTTGTTTGTTTTCTTGATGATATCCATTTTAACAGGCAGCAGGTGGAATCTCAAAATCCTTTTAATTTGTATTTTCTCATCAGAAAAGGACATTGAGTGCTTTACAGAATATTGATTGGCCNCTTGTGCATCTTCTTTCATAAACTGTCCATTTATTTTACCCTGATATCTGGCTCCAGGTCTTTATTAAGACCAATTAGGAGTCATGCAGCAAATTAGCCCATTTATTTATTGGCTATTTATTGATTAATTTGGGATGTTTAATTTTCNCAATTNTTTACATATGGTAGATATTAGTTCCTTGTTTGGAGTAGAGCTGCTCCCACTCTGAAGGCTGTCTAGCCACTCTGCAGAGAGTTTTCTTGACTGTACAGAAGCTTTTAATTTCATGCAATCCCTTCTTGGGGCTATGTACTGTTAGCATCTTTTTCAGGAAGGTCTTGTTCGTGTCTATCTCTTAAAGCAGTTTCAGCATTTCATGCTTTAAATTAAGGTGTTTGATCCATCGTGAATTGATTTTGGCTAGGTGAAAGAAATAGATCTCATTTTATTCTTTATGTGAGAATCCAGTTTTGTCAGCATGGGCTGTCTTTGTTTTCCAGTGTCTATGCTCGACACTCTTCTCAAATATTAAGTGTCATCTATTTATGGGTCATCCGTTGTGTTCCATTGGTCTTTGTACCAGTGCCATGCTGTTTTTGTCAGTATGGCTCTGAAGTATAATCTGAGGTCAGGCTTTATGGTAGCACGATTTTTTTTTTCTGCTTAGAATTGCTTTAGTTATTTGAAGCCTTTTGTGTTTCCATATAAAACTTTGGGTTGATTTTTCTTGAAATCTTGATAGGAAATGAATGCCTAGATTACATGTGGCTCTTAGAAATTGGCTCCTTGTTGTTAAAAATAAACACCAAGAAGTCAGTTTATGGTACAACTGATGCTTAAGTAGAATCCAGTTTGGTATGGCCAGCTGAATGGTCCCAGGAAAGACCCTGTTGGAACCTCATTACACAGAGGTGAAATTCCAGCACATTTTTCACAGATACAAGAGAATGCTGGTTTATATAATGGGAAATAGATGAAACAAAACACTTGGGGATTCATTTAATTCTAAACTAGAAGAACCCAAGAGAATCCACCAAATGACAATTTTCCCAGAGACAGGGAAGGCTTATCACACTCTAATTTGTGTTATTGAATAAGAGCAAGACACAAATGCCCATAAGTGATGAAAATGGCTGTCTCAGCTTCTGGTTNCTGTAATGAAGTTAAGTTGCAAAATGAAATTTTCATTATAGTGTTCTCTTTGACTCATCCAACAGGCATTCTGAGCACATCAAATGGAAACTCATTACAGTATACTGTATTTATTCCCTTTTCTTCATGTTTTCCAGTATTATTTTTCAATTTGTGTAACTCAGTCTTGTTTTGCAAAGAAGAATATAAACTTTAGCAGATATTCAAATAATAAAGAAAAAAATCAGTGGAACCGCAGCAGAGTCTACTCAGTTATAAATAATGATAATATTTGGTAAACCTTATTTTAGATGCATTTTAAAACACACTTATGACAGGCAAAAATGAAATAATTTAGGAAAATGAATCTATATGGCATATGTTTGTTTAAATAAAAAAGTTTTCCTTAACTTTCACTGGATTGTATGAGACCGTAAAATTAAACTGAAAGATAGTGATAGGTTTCATGCTGTTCACCATTTTCTTTCTTAAGGCGAACTCCCATACAGCTAAGAAAAGATTTGGAAAAATTAAGATGTGAATATATATGCATGCCCCCCCATCTATATGGAGGGCAGGCAGTTCACATGTACACACACCTGACATGGTGCATGTATGTTTGTTTGTTAAAAAAAAAAGGTCTCTTTGAAGCTGGACTCTCAGAATTCTCCCATAAATTGAGTGTGAGCATCCAGCAAAAGGAAGCATTACATCAAAAGTTCTGTTCAAAATGTATAGTGACATCATTGGAATTTCTTTATGGTTATTGCTTTGTAGAAATAATAATAGTCTAAGAATAGTCTGATTTTTCTAAACTCTAAAATAACTTGTTTTACTAGTATCAATGTTTATATAATTTCTCTATAGACTCAACACTCCCTGACTTGATCAGTGTTTCAAGGTTGATTATTCTGTCTTTTTCTTAGCAAAATTTAAGTTCAAAAGTTGCTTGGTTTTATGAAAGATCCTGGTGTATTTAGGATGTCAATACAATGTTAGTAGGTAGCCTTTGCCACATTCTAGGCACCTTTTTTTTGTTGTTTGTATTTGGCTTCAAATTTTTATTTGACGTGATTACTCAATTTATAATGTCTTCTTAAGTTTGAGGATATATTGTATGGATAGCTTTCCTGAAGGAACCATCTTTGCTTTCCTCTGTTAGAACACTTGGTTATGGCTGCATATTATATATATGCATATATATATATGCATATATATATTCTATATACTGCTTGGTTTAATTTGCCCATACTTCAGAGTTTTATGTCCATTTATGAGTGGAACTTACAAATGTTAATCAATACTAGCAATAAACATGGACCTGTGGAGAGACTCATGTTTACTCTATAAGCATGAAGAACTGAGTTNGAATCCTTAGTAGCCACATACAAATCCAGTATTGCAGCCTNTGTCTGTAACTTCAGCACTGAGTGAGTGAAGATGGGTGANTGGAACTCACTGACTANCCAGTCTTGCCAAATTGAGGATTTCCAGGTTCAGTGAGTGACCATAACTCAAAAAAGTATTGTGGATTAAGAGCAGACCTCATGCCTAGGATTAGGCAGCTGTAGTGTCATGTATGGGAATGGCCCACATAGGCCCATAGGGAGTGGCACTATTAGGAGGTGTGGCCTTGTTGGAGGAAGTGTGTCACTGGGGCAGGCTTTGAGGTTTCAGAAGCTCAAGCCAGGCTCCTTGTCACTCTCTCTTCCTGCTGCCTGAGGATCCAGATGTAGAACTCTCAAGTTCCTTCTCTTGCAGCATGTCTGCTTTCGTGCCACCATGCTTCTCTCTGTGATGATAATGGACTAAACCTGTAAGCCAGCNCCAACTAAATGTTTTCCTTCATGAGAGTTGCTGTGGTCATGGTGTCTCTTCACAGCAACAGAACACAGACCAAGACAGCAGCCAACACAAACTGAATTCCATAGACTTAGAGGAGGAAAAGAGAGAACATGAAGTTAGGTGGGTAGGGAGATGGGAAGATCTGGGAGGAGTTGGGGGAGGAGTATAAAAATGATCAAAATACAGGGTCCATGTAGGTGTCTGTGACCTGTGCTGCTGCCGGAGGAGGCCATGTTGATGTCTGTGCTCTCTCCAGGGGCCATGTTGATGTTTGTGGTCCATGTTCCCGCTGGAGGCTATGTTTATGTCTGTGGTCTGTGCTGACACCTGAGGCCATGTTGGTGTCACTTGTCCATGATGTGTGTGTCAGGGGCCATGCTGATGTCCATGGTTCATGTTACCCCTAGAGGCTATGTTGATATCTGTGGTTTGAGCTCCTGCTGGAGTCCATGTTGATGTCCATGAAACCATGTGGAAGCCCAGGATTCGTGCTGCAGCTGGCTGTTATGGGCAAGGAAGCTTCTGCTGCAGTGGTCTAGATGACTCCAGACTCATAATTGAGAATGAAAGACATTGAAGACTTATGCAACACCCCACCCCCAAAGAAACAGTCTAGACAGAAAGCCAGTGAAGAGAGTTCTTAAAAATTGTGATAAAGATGAAGTGTAGCTCTTTACAGTTGATAGCTTCTGGTAGGGGCATGGGAAAAGACTTGCTTATCTTTAAGGGACTGGCCACTGGGAGTTTGACCATGCTCCAATGAGTATATAGGCAACACAGATTTTACTTGATGTATTTATTTTTATTTGCTGGGGGGGGGGCACGTGAGTGGGAGGGTGAACCTGGGAGGAATGGGAATCGAGTGTGATCGGGTGCATTGTATGAAATTCCCAAACCATCAATAAAAATATTATGTTGAGAAAAAAAGATGGTCAAAATACATTGTATGAAAGTCTCAAAGAATTAATGAAAACATTATTAAAAAATAAGATGGAGAGTAACTGAGGAAGACAGCTGACATTGACCTCTAACCTCTACCTGCATGTACACATGCATGCATACATGCATATATATGTGCACACACTTAATCCACTGCACAAAATATTGATATTAAAGAAATGTTAACTATAGATAACAATCTTCTTCACTGTCATCCTGAAACTATTATATTAAAAATTAAAAGATTTAGAAATGGTCTATCTTAACATGCCTACTGTCTTAGTTAGGGTTTCTATTGTTGTGATTAAAAGTATGACAAAATATAACTTGGGGAAGAAAGGGTTTGTTTCAGTTTTCATGTCCAGATTACAGTATATATGAAGGTAAATCAGGTCAGGAACTCAAACAGGGCAGGAACCTAGAGGCAGGAACTGAACCAGAGGCTATGGAGGAGTGCTGCTTACTAGCTTGCTCTTAGTGGCTTGCTCAGCCTGCTTTCTTATAGCACCCAGGACCACTGGCTCAGGGTTTTATAATATTTTACTTTTGCTTTCATTTCTTTTTCTAATTCNGCAGGCTTAATTTATTATTAGCTCATGTAACTTCTTTAAACTANTTAATCTCTTTATTGAACTCCTTTTAAAGAATTAGTTAGGTTTCTACAATTTCTTTGANACTATAAACAACCATCACTCTAAACACTTTTAGAATTTCTATTAGGAAAAATCCTTCTGTAAATGTCTATCTATCCAACTGAACCAAGCTTATGGGAACTCACAAACTATAGACTGACAGCTGTGGAGCCTGCATGGGACTGGACTAGGTCCTCTGCATGTGGGAGACAGTTGTATAGCTTGGTCTGTTTTTTGACAGTTTGGCAGTGGGAGCAGGATCTCTCCCCGGTGCATGAGGTGGCTTTTTGGAGCCCATTACCTATGGTGGGATGCCTTGCTCAGCCTTGATGCAGCGGAGAGAGGCTTGGTCCTGCCTCAACTGAATGTACCAGGCTTTGTTGAGAGGGAGACCCACGGGAGAGCTTACCCTTTTGGAGGAGAGGATGCAGGGAGGTCGGGGGTGGAGGGAGGGTTGAGGGGGTAGCTGGAAGAGGGATGAAAGGGGGATCTGTGGTTGGTATGTAAAATGAATAAATAAAGTTCTTAAATAAAATGTCTGTCTATTGAGTCTCCCTTTGATGGTACTCTGTGGAGGACTGAAATGACTCTGCCATAGGGTTCCCGCTTCAGTCCTGTCTTCCTTACTTCAGAATGCATTTGTATGGGGACATTCAAGGATATTGTTCATGCCAGCAGATCTCTGCAACCCATCTCATGATCAGTAGCAATGCATTTGATGGCTATCAACTTCTCAGGAAGTTTAGATCTTCTGGCATGGTCATGGGACTGCATAATCACTTGTTTTATACCACACTATTAGTGTTTTACTGGTTGACTGTGGAATTTATAGTCAGTAATTCTTTATTATTTCCCACAGAGCATTCAAACAGTAATGTCTCGCTAGCAGAACTATTGAAGAAGCAGGTAGGACAAAAGCTTGGGAAATACATCAACCAGTTCTTCAGCCTTTACTTGCTGAGAAATTGGGATTTACTTGAGAATAAAGAGGAAAGGCAAACCATTTGTATCAAAGGAAAAGAACTTATGGGGATTGATTTTGTTGTTATTTCGAGTCTTAGAGAGCTATGCCTCATTTGTATTTATATTTTTTTCTGGTTAAAATGTATCATACAATCAAGGTGGTATTTATTCATGTCTGGCATTCTGGTCAGTGTTTCTCTAAGTGGAGATTTAGTGGATGACCTGGGTGATCTGTTTCATCATTTTTAACCAAAAGTCTGCATCTGTTTTCAGAAGTAAACAAGTTGAATTCTCCTACTGAGCAGACTTCAGAAGCTGCTGTGATGTAAGCAGCTGGCACAGAGCTGAGTCTTGAGATCAAATGGGCAAGGTGCATGCTGTTGGACCTCAGCTCCAAATCCATCTGCCTATGCTCAGACAACAGGGCTCGGGCATTTCTATCCCTACCAATGTGCTAACTGTGTCATTCATATTGGCAGCACGCTTGGTTCAAGTTACTAGCATTCATTACCACATTCCAAAAATCATTTTCATCATCACCCCTCAGATCAGTAGGCAGCAGCTACTCATTAGAGAGGTCTGACTAAGTGGTAACCCTGGCAGTATGTGTGGAAACATGATATGTCTATCTCAGGTAAAGTTTACCACTGTTTGAGGTTGATAGTTTATGTCAAGGAACAGAGAGCAAGGAACTCTAGAATAGGGTTAGTAAACATTAAGGAAAGAAGGAAGAGAGGGCCTTGGGATTCTGATCCTACAATTCCCATTTGGATACTCTTTATCTGTTACTGTTACAAACACAGCTAACAAAAGATTACATTATATTTTGCTGTTAGCTACCAAAAACTGTATCACTAAATTTCTGAAATGATATTTAACCACACTGTGAAGCAAATCCAACATGACATCTGATGGTGGAAACAGTAATACAGACTGAGGCGAAGGATCCAGCTTCAGAAACAAAATCCTCAGGCAAGCNAAAAGCATGAACAGCTTTGGTAAATTCACAGGCCATCTTCCACATGTGAACTACTGGACTAGACANCAGAATCTGGCATTTGACTAGGAAGCACCAGCCAGGTGGAACCCACACCCAGGTGGAGACAATCAACCCCAAGGCTTGATGTACTTGTAAGGTTGACATTATTGTTGTTACCCTAGAACAAAGTATTTTAAGCATTACTTTTTCCTAGTTGTTTTTTTCTTCCTTCCATCTTTCAGTGTGTGCACACAGCAATTCTGCAAACCTAGGTTTTGCAGAGTATTTTTCCTTTAATGATGAAAGTGTTATCTGCAGCTTTTAATCACCCTGGAATTTGTCAGATGGCAAATAATGATTTTTTACATAGCTAGTGAAGCTTGTCCTTGGTGTCTAGATGCTCTTGTACTGAAGGGCAGTGGCTTGGAAAATTTTCAGTCTTGTACATAAACAGACAAAAATGTGTTTAATGGCTATTTGATGACTTTCCTTTTTATTAGTTCTTAGAGAAGTTCATGCAATGTATTTTGATCAAATTCACTTTCAAACTACTCCCAGATNCATGCCCCCCTCTTTTTTTTAACTCATTAAGTGCAGTTGGTGCTGCCAATGTGTTCTCAGATGTGTGACCATCCACTCGAGTGTAATTAACCCACTAGGGGCCACATCCTAAAAGCTGACTCTCCCTCACCAGAGGCTATCAACTAAACTGGGGGAATGACTTTGTTCCCTCCTCTCTTCTCCATGCTGAGTTTTTGCCTGGCTTGAGCTTGTGCAGATCTTGTGCATGCTATCACACACATTGTGACTTTTAATGGGCAACTGCCCTACTATGCTTAAAACCACCCTTTCCTTGTAGTCACCCACTGCCTCTGGATCTTAGAATCATTCGGATCTCTCTTCCACAGTGATTCCTGAGCCTTTGGAGGAGGAGTATGATATAGGTGTCCCAAGTTTGGGTTGAGCATTCTATAGTCTCTTACTCTCTACACCTTGACCAGTTGTGAATCTCTGTGCTAGTCACCATCCATTGCAAAAATGNGCTTCTCTGATGACGGTTAAGAGATGTAGGAAGCATGTAGGTACTNGTGCTCACAGATGAGCATTAGGGAAACCAAGAGTGTTAAATATGCAGGTTTGTCTCTTTAAAGGGAGAGGTGTATAACATGTTTTCTGCCCAGAAGGCTGGGAATNGATGTGGTTAATAGCCTGATGATCTCTGCACTATCTATATGGCCACATTGGCACCCCCAGACTCTCCTGTTTATCTTAGTCAATCTATAGTGCTATTCTCCTAGAGACTCTTATTATGAAAATGTTTACCTTGATTACACTTCCTCAGTTAATCTATAGAACCAATCTTAATGGAAGATGCTACTTGTACNTTATAAGAGTTTTCATGTAATCATATTTTAAGCTTTGTTGTACACACAAGTTTGGACTAATCGCCACCAGGAAACTTTTTCCCACTTGTGCTGTGCGTAAATATACCTAAAATATATTGTCTGGTGTCAGACTTCTGAAGTTTGAGCCAGCACTGGCTACTGAGTCTTGTTGAACTGGACTGCCTTCTTGTCTCAAGCAAATTGTTACCCTTCTGGCCATGGTGTTTGTAGAAATCCCCACAGAGAGATGCNCTAATCTGTCNGTATGATAATAAGTCATTAGTGTTGGTCTAAGGCCAGGTGGTAGTAGCACATGCCTTTAATCCCAGGACTCGGGAGGCAGAGGCAGGCAGATCTCTGTGAGTTAGAGGCCAGCCTGGTCTGCAGAGTGAGTTCCAGGACAGAAAAAAATAATGGTCTAATACTATGGTCATTTAACAGAATAATAGTAGTAGATCCTCCCCTGCAGACTATGACTTATCTAGCCACAGGTTCTTGGACTGATAACTATGTCAGGTATGAATTCTATATTGTGAAGTAGGCCTTAAATCCAACCAGAAAGTAGATCATGTTACTATTATATCTTTGGGCATGTCTGGCCATGTTGGTCATGGTTATTGTTCACAGGTGGCCAAGATTGATGATTACATTTCTCTTCCAGTAAATGTGCATGGCGCTCTCCAACACTATGANTGCTAGCATAGTGGTGAAGCTTCCAGGTTAGCACNGGTTTGGTTTCTCCATGGCCTATGATTCAAATATGTGGTGTCTTAAGCAATAAGGTTTGATTGTCAAGTTCTAGAAGGTAACCAATCATTGGCAATAGGCTGTTATGTTTAAGGACCTATGGTACCTCACTGGCCAACAACTCCAAAAGAGGTACCATTCCTGGGCTTTTTCTGTGTTAGCCTGTGGTGTCTCATAAGGCCATTGTTATCTTGCTGGAAATCTGCTTCTGTGGGGGTTGGGATCCCAAGGAGGATGTATCAAGTTGTGTGTGGGGGGAGGGGGAGACAGGACTGACACAATCTGAGGATGAATCAGGATGGCAGCCCTAGACATTTATTGAAAAAGGAATATATTTTTTGTACTCAATAGTTTAGGCACAGGCAAGATTGAAAGCAGACTCAATGATTCAGGGATGGAAAGAAGCCATTAACTTAGTTATAGAACTTTTCCCAGACAAGTTCAGCAAGTATCTAAATGCCTATTGTTCTCAAAGGTTCAGTAACTCCACCAGGAGCTCTCTGACATCAAGGAGGGGCCACAAGTTCCTGCCAGAGATAAGGAGAATGACTCCTTTTAGAAAGCAGGAACCTTCCTCAAGNCCCTCCAGGGAATGGAGGCCCTTATCCAAATGCCTGACTTGGGAAAGGGCTTCTGGGACCAGACATTCCACTACAATTTAAGAGCAATTTTCACTCAAAGAGAATAAGCACTGTGCTGTTCCCTGAATGTGTCCCTTTGTGTCTTAGTCTTACTCTATGGGCCTNTTCCCCTCAGACCTCTCAAAAGGGAAGGTCCTGATGACTTATTCTTTTCCCTTTATACTGGGCCATTCTGATTTCTCTATACGTATCAACTGAACTCTTGACTTTAATGGCCTCAGGCTCTGGACCTGGATTGTGGGCATTTCATCCTCGGGGTCAGGTATGTCTAGAAAATCTCTGCCTTTCCTGTTCTTGGTGTAATTAGGAGGGCACAATAGGATTCCTGGTGTGGCGGGGATTTTTTTTTCCCCAAATAATTATTTTGTTTAAAGAGGCTACCATTTTATACATTTTCATCCTTCAAAGCCTGCACAAAATTTCCCAAAGGAAAAGGCATAAAGAAAGTCCCATAACACATAGTGAGACTCATTAAAAATGAAAGTAAAAAGGTGCT
>LZPO01107998.1:84894-92605 GCA_001675575.1 Neotoma lepida | reverse complement strand
GATGGCCCTGGAGTTTTCAGGGATTCTCCTGTTTCCATTGCCCATCTCCTCTTTGGTGTGCTGGGATTATAGACATATGCTACTGTACCTGACTTTATGAGCATTCTGGGGATTTGAATTCACATTTTTCTAGCAAGTGCTTCACTCACTCCCCAGTCCCAGAGTAACACTTGGGGAGCATATTCTTGGTTTTATGTTGTGTAAGTGTCTACTGTGGCTCTGAATTGGGCTTCATACCAGAAGAAAGGCTGGTGACATTTTCTTCTGTTTCTAGTCCCCCACCAGTTCCTCAATGATACCAATACAGGTATCTGCCTCCGATGAGTGCTTCCTAGAGATCACATCCTTAGGGAACAGTGAGATCCACCCTGCTGGACTCACCGGACCCCCACCTTCATACTTCCCCTCTATAGATTGCACAGATGTGCTATACTGTCCGTCTCTGTTGCAGTGTGACAACAGCACCATGCCTGCTTGCTTTATACCCAGCAGCTACAATTCCCCTTGGACTATCTACTTGAGTCTCCCTGGCCTTATAAGGTTAGTCTGCATGTCTCCTTCCTTATCTCTTTCCTCCATACCCTGATGGTTTCATAGATGCTTTGCAACTTAACAACAGCAAGAAGAAGCAAACTCACCCAGGAGGAATAGATGCCAGGAAATAATCAAATTGAGGGCTGAAATCAATAAAATAGAAACAGAGAACAATACAAAGAATCAATGAAACAAAGAGTTGGTCCTTTGAGAAAATCAACAAGATAGACAAACCCTTTTCCACACTAAGAGACACAGAGAGAATATCCAAACTAACAAAGTCAGAAATGAAGGAACTAACAACAGATACCAAGGAAATCCAAAGAATCTTTAGGTCATACTTCAAAAACCCATACTCCACAAAATTGGGAAATCTAAAAGAAATGAGCAACTTTCTTGATAGATAGCACTGACCAAAGTTAAATCAAGATCAGATAAACAATCTAACTAGTTGGACCTATAATCCCTAAGGAAATAGAAGCAGTCTTTAAAAGTCTCCCAACCAAAAAAATCCTAGGGAGAAACAGTTTTAGCACAGAATTCTATAAGACTTTCAAAGAAGACCTAATACCAATACTCCTCAAATTATTCCACAAAATAGAAACAGAAAGAATGANTATTTCCCAATTCATTTTATGAGGCCACAGTCACCCTGATACCCAAACCACACAAAGATTCAAAAAGAAAGAGTATTACAGTCCAATTTCTCTCATGAACATGGATGCAAAAATACTCAATAAAATACTTGCAAACCGAATCTAAGAACACATCAAAAGATCATCCTCTATGATCAAATGGGTTTCATCCCAAAGATGCAGGGATAGTTCAACATACATAAATTGATAAATGTAATCCACCATATAACCAAAGTGAAAGAAATAAACCCACATGATCATTTCATTAGATGCTGAAAAAGCCTTTAACAAAACCCAATACCGCTTTATGATAAAAGTCTTGAAGAGATCAGGGATACAAAGGACTTACCTAAATATATTAAAGGCAATTTACAGCAAGCCTATAGCCAACACCAAATTAAATGGAGAGAAGTTCAAAGCAATTCTANTAAAATCAGAAACAAGACAAGACTTTCCACTTTCTCCATATCTAATCAATATAGTACTTAAATTTCCAGCTAGAGCAAGAAGAAAACTAAAGGAGATCAAGGGGATACAAATTGGAAAGGAAGAAGGCAAAGTATCATTATTTGCAGATGATATGATAGTAAAAGTAAGTGACACCAAAAATTCTACTAGGGAACTCCTACAGCTCATAAACACCTTCAGCAAATTGGCTGGATACAAGATTAACTAAAAAAAAAATTAGTAGCTCTCCTATATACAAATGACAAACTGTTGCATAATATTCCTTTACACTGTGTGAAGATTTGTCACTGTGATTGGTTTAATAAAGAGCTGAATGGCCAATAGCTAGGCAGGAGAGAATAGGTAGGACTTCTGGGGATAGAACTCTGGGAAGAAGAAAGGTGGAGTCTCCAGCTAGATGAGGAGAAAGCAGAATGAGTAGTATAGAGTAAACAACTGACCATGTAAAANAATGTAGATTAAAAGATATGGGTTAATTTAAGTTATAAGAACTAGTTAGGAACAAGCCTACACTAAGGCCAATCATTCATTATTAATAATAAGTCTCTGTGTCATTATTTGTGAGCTGGTGGTCCTGACAGAAAGTTTGTCTATAGCAAATGGGCTGAGAAAGAAATCAGGGAAACAACACCCTTCACAATAGCCACAAATAACAAAATATCTTGGGGTAACTCTAACAAAGCAAGTGAAAGACCTGTATAATAAAAACTTCAAGTCTTTGAAGAAGGAAATTGAAGAAGATACCAGAAGACGGAAAGATCTCCCATGCTCGTGGATTGTTAGGATTAACATAGTAAAAATGCATGCAGTTCCCATTACATTCCAACACAATTCTTTACAGACCTGGAAAGAACAATACTCAACCTNCATATGGAAAAACAAAAAACCCAGGATAGTTAAAACAATCCCATACAATAAAAGAGCTTCTGGAAATATCATCGTTCCTGATTTCAGACTATACCACAGGGTTGTAGTAATAAAAAACGCATGGTTAGCATAAAAACAGACATGTTGATCAATGCAATTGAAGACCTAGTCATAAATCTACATATTCAACAAAAGTTGCTGGTCTAACTGAATGTCAGCATGTAAAAGAATGCAAATAGATCTGTATCTATCACCTTGCACAAAACTCAAGTCCAAGTCAATTAAAGGCCTCAACATAAAACCAGATCCACTGAACCTGAGAGAAGAGANTATCTTTGAATTCACTGGCAGAGGAGACAACTTCCTGAACAGAACACCAATATCACAGGCACTAAGATCAACAATTAGTAATTGGGACCTTGTGAAACTGAAGAGCTTCTGTAAGGCAAAGGACACCATCAATAGGACAAAACAGGAGCCCTCAGAATAGAAAAATATTTTCACCAACTTCACATCTGCCAGAGGGCTAATATCCAAAATATATAAAGAACTCAAGAAACTAGACATCAACAAACTAAATAATCCAATTAAAAAATGGTGTACAAATCTAAACAGATTTCTCAACAGAGGAATCGCAAATGGCTGAGAAATATTTAAAGAAGTGTTCAACATTCANCATCAAGGGAATGCAAATCAAAATGACTTTGAGATTTCATCTTACACATGTCATAATGACTAAGATAAAAAACACAAGTGACAGTTCATGTTGTCAAGGGCAAGGAGTAAGGGAGCACTCCTCCACTTCTGGTGGGAGTGTAAACTTGTACAGACACTTTGGAAATCAATATGGTNGTTTCTCAGAAATTGGGAATCAATCTATCTCAAGATCCAGCTATACCACCCNTGGGCATACACCCAAAGGATGCTTCATCCTATTACAAGGGCATTTGCTCAACTATGTTCATATCAGTTTTATTCATAATAGCCAGAACCTGGAAGCAACCTAGATGTCCCTCAACCAAAGAACAGATAAAGAAAATGTGGTATGTGTACACAATGGAGTTTTACTCAGCTATTAAAAGCAATGACATCATGAATGGCTGGAACTAGAAAAGNTCAACCTGAGTGAGGTAACCCATACCCAGAAAGAGAAGCACGGTATGTACTCACTTGTAAGTGGATAGCAACTGTAAAGTAAAAGATAATCATGCTGTAATCCACAGACCCACAGAGGCTAAGTAATAAACAGGTAGGATTTAAGCAATGCAAAGATCTCCCTGGGAAGAGAAAATAGAATAGATACTTCGGGAACAGGAAAGAGTAGGTGGGAGGGGAGGGAGGGAGAAAATACTGGGAGAAATGCCTGGGATTGGGGGACATTTCAGGGGTGAGGTAGAAACCTAGTGNAATGGAAACNTAATGGAATCCATGATGGTAACCCCAGCAAAGAGTCCTAGCAATTGGAGCCTGGTGGGACCATGCAGAGTTATCATCAAAGAGACCAGAGAGACTTCATCCAGTAAAGGATGGGAGCAGATGCAGAGTCCCACAGCCAAACATTAAGCAGAACTTAAGAGTTCTGTGGAGGAGGGGGAAGAAGCATTGGAGGAACCAGAGCAGAGGGGTCAGGGACACCATGAGAACATGGACTACAGAATCAGCTGACTGGGATTCATGGGTGCTCGCAGAGATCAAGGAGCCTATAGGGGTCTGACCTAGGGCCTCTACATATATGTTATGGCTGAGTAGCTTGGTATTCTTGTGGGATTCCTAACAGTTGAAGTGGGGGTTGTCTCTGACTCTTTTGCCTTCTTGTGGGAACCTTCTCCTTCTACTGTGTTGCCTCATCCAGCTTTGATGTGATGGTATGTGCCTGGTTTTATTGTAGCTTGTTACACCACATTTGGTTGATGTCACTGGGAGACCCACTCTTTTCTGAGGGGAGGTAGAAGCGGGGGATATGGGGAAAAGGGAGTATGAGGAGAGACTGTGAGGAGGAGAAGGGGAAATGCAGGCAGGATGTAATTAATATATGAGAGAAGAATAAAAATAAAAAACCCAGAGAAACTAAATTCCATTATGCCAAATACTTTGTATCATTCAAGCTTTTGAAAGATTTATCTTTATTTCTATTTTTAAATTACTTTATTAAGAGAAATATATGTCCAATAAGTGAAAATGTTACTGGTGATCATGACTGAGGTGGATGTTTCCAGGTTGTAGGCCTCTTGTTCATTAATGGAATAAAAGCTTACACAGATTACAAAATAGCAAGAAACATTGTTAAACAACAAAGCAATAGTAGAGCTCAGATAATACAGTGTCACATGTGACAGTGGGCCACATGAGTGAAAGTGTACTTGAACCTCCCCTGCCTTCCCCAGTTATTGCTTCTTTTTCTGGAGATCTAGCNAAAGGAGTGTCTCCTTAGTCAGGGGAATGTTTTGGTTTATTCTCTATCTNGATTGACAGGTTTGGATTACATAAGCCCTTGTCCACTGTACGTGCCCATTTCTACAGTGCATCTCATTTTAATATCCTCTGAGAAAGGAAAGGCTTTGCACATGTGCCTTTTGTGCCACCTCATAAGCCATCAGGGAACGTTAGTGAATCCAATCTCCTGTGGAGGCTCACAAAGGTTCCTAGTGAGATCTGAGCTTGCTTCACCCAGCAGGGCTGCATTAGAAGATTGTTTGACCATGTGTGTGGTTATTAGGTGATTGGAAGGGTTTGTACTTGGCTGTGCTGGGGGAAGTCTTTGCTCCACCCCTTGGCATTCCTATAAATAGCTTTTTAGAAGAGACAGAAGGGGCCGGTGGATAAGGATCCAGGCCCACCCGAGGCTATCCTTTGTTTCTGTCTTTTTCTCTCCCCTCTATATATTTCAATCTAAATCTCTTATCCCTCTCTCCTCAAGAGTCCCTTGGGGAAGAAATAAGTGGGAGCTAGTCCTCCCACAATCTCCTGGGAGTCTTGTGTGGGTAACCACAGTTGCTCTTATTTCAAAGTGACAGTGGCCATGTGTGTTCAATTACACATAAGCTCAAGATAGCAAACGGGATTCTTTCTAAGCATTCACTCAGACAGTTTTNCCTTATTGAAAATANACCTCAAGCCAGTCCAGGTGTACCAGGCCTACTTCCCTTGAATCCAGATACATCAGGAATGTCTTAGTAGAAACAGGCCAGATGTGATGGTCAGTAAGAGAAAGAGAAACTTATTCCATTGTTAGAGTGGGGCATGCATGTGGCTTGAGGCAGGTGGAGATTCTAGGCTAACAAGTTGCTAAGTGCATTGATTAGAGAGATTTGTGTGCATAGGATGTGCAGGTAATGTCTCAGGCTGCCAAGTGCAGTATTAGAGAAGGAATGTGTGCGGGTTTTTGTTTGTTTGTTTGTTTTCTTTTCAAGACTGGGTTTCTCTGTGTAGCCATGGCTGTCTTGGAACTTCCTCTATAGACCAGGCTGTACTTGAACACACAGAGATCTGCCTTCTGCCTTCTGAGTACTGGGATTAAAGTTGTATGCCACCACTGCCTAGCAGGATGTGTACTCTTGATGAGTTCAGTTCTCATCACCCTCATTGGGTAACTCACAGTTTCACCCATAACTCCACAGGATCCAATGCCTGTGGCCTCTGAAGGCACCTGCACTCACATGCACATACACACAGACATACACATAATATTAAAAAGTAANTCTTTAAAAATATAACCCTAGTACTTATGCATGTCATAAAATAGCTTTAAAGGAAGAAGCAATGTCTTCTGTAGTGATTAAGATACTCAACCCAGAACTGAAGAGCAGTTTGACAGAAGGGAAGGTGAGACTTCCCAGCTGACTTCAGCAACCAAAGCTACATGAGGATGGAAAGACTACTATACAACCAGGACAAGGGGTCTAGAAAATTAACACTCTACACAAAAACACTTCACACCCCCACTCCAAAAAATAACTAGTTATAAACTGTAAAGAACTTGCCAGTCAAAATGTATTCTAAGCAACAATAACCAATCTCTTTGATTGCTAATCTTATGCATTTGGATGTATGGTTAACACAGAAAGGTTAGCTGCCTCTTGTGTTTCACTGCAGTGACATGAAGCTACTAATGAGCAATGAAAGTGAAAGAAACAGATGTAATTGAGGGATCTAGGAAATAGACTAAGGGGCATGAGTGGTTGGATGTGGAGGGCACACCAGTTCTTTTAGAAGAACACCTTCAGAGCTGAGAATGTGAGACCACAGCAAAGAGGTGGGAGTCTGAATGAGTTGTTGCGTGTTCAGTCTGAAATCACGTGGAGCAGGAGTTATTTGTTAGATATATAATTGGGGGATGGGTGCATCAGTTAGATACATTCCATGGAGCTTCAAATAAAAGTGTGAATGGGAAGTCTGCATTCGAGCTCCCTGATTTACAGTCATTAAAACCATAAACATCCATGGGAGTGTCTCAACTAGGAGATAAGATAGCTCACCGGTACTCAGAGAAACCTAACGGTTAAGGTCTACAGGAGTTGGAGGAGGAATGGACAGAAGGCTAAGAGCAAAGAATTGAAGACTGGGGACAAAGTGCAAAGAGGGTGATGTGATGGAAGGAAGGGAAGCCTCCCTGTTGGGGAGGAAGAGAGGAGGCTATGAAGATAAAGTCAGGAAATGTCAAATGCCCTTAGATCAGGCTGGTACATGTCCTCAGTGGTGCCAACAGAGTGAGAGGAGCTTGGCAGATGGTGGCTCTGCTGTCAGCATCCGAGTTAACTTTCTGTGTCTCCCGTTGAATTCTGAGAGCAGTTCTAGTAAATAGCATTTAGCAACATGGACAGTGAATACCTCATGAAGCTGTCTGTATTTCAGAACAATCTTCAATAGAATTGGAATTTTAACTGTCTCAGCACATAGCAGACTCATATACTAGCTGTAGAATTCTATGCTGAATATTGGCAAATAGTGCTTTTTAGAAGTTTTTAAAATTAGTATCATACTCATGATATGCAAAGCATTGTATGTTCTTAATACACTTTTAATTGGTCCCAAACTCATTGCTTCTAGATTGCATTTCTGTTTAAAATTACAGTGTGCAGAAAATCAGAGAGGCCAGGTTAATAGACATGATCAAGGGGAAGAGCTGGAGGGACAGCCCTGTGGGGCAAAATTAATTATGCACAGCCTGGATGGGAAGATAAGCGTGGGANCTTAATGATCCTGTTTTT
>LZPO01107998.1:74894-82394 GCA_001675575.1 Neotoma lepida | reverse complement strand
CCATTTCCTATCTGCTGTGAACAGTGCAGCAATACCATGGATATATAAGTATCTTGACACAAATATTTAAAAATAGTATTTATTGACTTCAGACACAAAAAGAGAAAGAGGTGAGGTGGGTTACACAGCAGAAACAGAGAGCAAACCTGAATGCTCATGCTTCTGCTGGCATCTATCTAGGGGCAGTGTATGGGCCCTCTGCCAACTCTTCTTATTGACTCTGCTCCCACTGATTGCTGGAGGCCACTGATACTCTGAAACAAAAGATCCTTTCCCCCCTGTCCACTTTACCTGGATCTAGATCTCCAACCCATTCTAATCCCCTTATGTGAAGCAATAAACAAGTCATTTCACAATACTCAGCTTTTCCCGTTAGCTTCTGCAGAGCAGGTCTAGTGCACTGGCCCAAGTGTGGAGCCTTTGCTTCTGCTGNGTGAGCCCCATCTGCTTTCTTCTGTAGAATCAGAGCACGCTTAAGTGTTTTTGTCTTGTATTTTTGATCCGTAAAATCCTGGCCCTCAAAACACCCTTATAACTTTGAGATGACAAATCATTCCTAAAGTCTTCAAAGGTCCCCAACCAAATGACTAAGCAGATTTAGGTGTCAAAATATTTGTACTTTCTTCNCCCTAAATCAGTTTCNGCCACGTTTAGCTAGTGGAAAAATGTGTTACCAAGAAAAATATGTGTGTGTCTGAGCTTCCAGAGGTTGAGCAACAGCAACAAAAATCCCCATTATGTTAATACTGTGACATTGCACAGTCTACCTTATGGTGATGCTCAGCAGAGAACAATGTGCAGACTAAAGCATTTTTGTGCAAAGTTTTTCTAGAGGAATTGGGGAGGGCCTAAGGGGCCTGAAGGAGTTAAAGACTTAACTCCCTAGCTTCCACATCCACCAGTCTTCATGTCCTGCTACTGTCTGTCCAGTGGCCTGTCTGTTCTTTTTTTCAGTTACCTATCTGAAGGCAGCCTGCACTAGCTTTGCATTGCTAGCTCCTAAGTGTGACTGGCAAGTGGGGGAGCTCATTCAGAGATGTTGATCTGAGTCACTGGATGAAGAATAAATGAAAAGGGGCCAGTGATAAGGGAAACTCAGGGACAGAGCTCTAGTCAAGCAGTTGGAGGAGTGGGTTTCCCCTGGAGATAAAGTTNGATGATAGGGAGTTAAATGTAGATCTCACAAAACAAGATGGCATTAGAAAGAGTCAACTGTACAACCTTTGGTGGAATTTCAGGGAGTGATGGGGGAAGCATGACTCAATTTCTAAAGACAGAGGATTTTAAACTTTTTTAAAAGTCTACATTTGAGCCATTAACAGGAGAGAGACTACATTGTAATCAGCGCCATTGTCCATTAGACATTTGCTGAGGACCAAGCATGCTCTGACCACCCCATTTAGTCCACCATTAATTCTTTACAGATGGATGCAATCATCTTCCCTTCACAGTTGAGNAAATTGAATTTTAANGAAAGCAATTCACTTGTCAAAAATTACATTNGAAGGATNGAGGCAGGACTTGAATCCAGATCTGTCTGGGTCTGCCTGCTCCCCTCTTGGCCTCTGTGCTATGTAGCATACAGAATCTGAACACACTGGATCTTCCTTATCATGTTGTATCTGGGTTATCATATAAAAGAAAGAAGCAGTGCAGGGGTGGGAGTGTTGAAAAAAATGAAGGTTCAGGAAGAAGGGCCTCTAGACCATCTTGGTTTATCACAACACTGCCCAGGGTAGTCATAATGGTTCTGGTCAATGAGCTAAGATTTAGTAACAACTTCCACATGAGATAAATGTTGAAGTCTCCTCTATACCTATTTTATAGATAATGGACGTAAAGTTCCTACAGAGTCACACCTTAAAACTGGATTCAGCCATGAGCTATCACCGCCCTTACAACTGCATTCCTGCCNTGAATCCCCAGCAAACATTATTATAATACACATTCTGCGTGGGTACAAAGTNTTNTAGTGTATGTGTACTGCATAGAGCTCCATCCCCTCGTACTGTGCTTGAGGGATTTCGGCCTACGGGAAGCGAATTAAGAGATCAAAGGGTTATCAGAAAGCTAAGTGTTTGCCCAGCTTTCTTGCTTTCATTTCATTTTCCTTTGNCACCTGAAATGACAGATTCTGTAGGCATTCTTGGACCAGACATNTATCCAAATCTGTACACCACCAGCACAAGGCTGAGACTTCTGCCTNGTGGTAGCTCTTTCCAGAAAGGCATATTACTATAGGTTCTGTCTTGGGCTCTGATAAAATTTTCTTTGGTAGTGCCACGTGTGTGAAATTGTAATTGATTTGAATCCGCATCTGCCAAATACTGCTTCCCGAAAATCCAAGACTAAGCGTTTCCTATTCTGCAGTCACAGGCATCACAAGGGTGGTATCTTCCCCCTCAAATTCTGCAAATATTTGACATGCACTATATATTAAATATTTGAATCCAGTCAAGCAAAATGGGTGCCCCTGGGAAACCTAATATCTGCTGAATTGTCAAATCCAGGGATTTTTTTACCAAGCAATGGGAACACAGATGAAATTAAACTAACTTGGGAGCAACAGTCAGGCCTCCTCTCAAGGATAATCCTCTATGTCTAAATTGTATGCGAGTTCTTTTCTCTCATTTGCATGACCAATTATAGGGAAGTTCCTTATTGTGAGATGCAATAATGTGATATAATTGGAACAGCTTCAGCATTTTTGAAGGTGGTTTCCCTGGCAGAACAAAGTCTTGGGGAAAACAAATTATGTTGATTTACTAGCAATTCTGCAAATGAGTTGTCTGAGGGACTCGGGAGGAGGCTTTTACGGAGCACAAAGAAACTACTCGCTATTTGACATTTTAAATTGCTCTCTTGGAATATGCAAAACTGCAGCTATATAATTGCATGTTCTAATTGCATGTTGTTGCTTCCGAGGCCACCAATTTGCACTTGGATTTGGAGACATTCTGTGTGCTAATCAAGTGAGAAATGATACTCATTTTTCCTCAAGTTATACAGGGCAGAGGAGGGCTGTGAACATTCGGGGGAAAGCCAAGACTGTAAGTCTGTAGTAAGTTCCTATTCAAGATCCACTCTGGTAACTCCACAGTTTTACTGAAAGTAGTTTATAGGAAGGCAGTCCTACCAAATGGGTAGCGTGAGGACAGATGGTACTTGACAACATAAAAATCACCTAGTCTAATAAAATGAGGACTAGCTGGGCTTTGGAGAAAATCAAGGGCAGCCTGCTGTTCACCCTGCCAGCAGGAGGGACAGTACAAAGGAAAGGGCTGGATAAGAGCCAAGAGATAAAATATCTTACACACTAGACAAAAGGCTCAAGGCAGATTTGCAACTTAGAAAGACTTCCTGGATTTTAGTTCTACCAGTGTAAAGCTGGGCCCAGGAAGACCATGTTTTAACAGGTAGGAAGAAGAGGATGTAAGTATGAAGTATGTATGAAGTATGACATATGTATATATGTATGAATATGAAGTTGTGATAGATATAAATTATGGGTCAAAATGCAGAGAACAGCTGATCATGGGGTTCTACCCCAGCCCCGATGGGTAGATCTACAATACAACTTCCTGCACCCAAGGCTCAGGGAACACTGCAGAAGGAGTGGACACACTGTACCAGCCAGAGGACTGGGGAATCTGCAGTGAGATTATGTCTCCTAGAAATGACAGGGAAGCTACACCTATGATACCTTAACAATGTGGCTACCAAACCAAGACCTGAACAATGACATCAGTAGACATGCTGACATGAGTGGGGTGGGGTGATCATGAGGCTTCATCCTTAGACAAAGAGCTATAGGCAACTAATGATTGCTAAAAGAGTAATTGCTTTTTCCAGATGACTCTCCCCCGAATTGGTTATCCAATACCAAGTGGTCATCCCTGAAATAATATACATACAGACAAACACTAAATAGACTCAGCATGTTGTACTTGTATATTTATGCATATATGTGAGTGTGTCTGTGAGTATGTAACAATAACAAAGAAAAAGAGGCCATGAACTTAAGAGAGTATGAGAGGGTAGATGGGAGGGGTTGGAAGGAGCGAAAAATGAAATAATTGTATTTTAATTAATATTATAAAAAGGAAAAAGAGCCCCTTTATTATCATTTGATTTTCCCCCCAGGGTTTTTTTTTTGAGCAATGATAATCTATTACCTTTAGAATTCAAAATATTATTTCCTCATCATTGTTTTTCACAATCCTTTGGATAGAGGTTTAAGCATATTGTCCCAAAGGCCACTTTTATTAGTATTATTCTTAAGAAAACTTAGCCTTACATTCTTAAATAAACCTAGTAATGGAACCTGCAGTCCTTTTTAGTTCTATGTGTATTCTGCATTCCTGTTTGAAATCATAAGATGATAGCTTTACCTTAAATTCTAAAATAGAATTTTAACAAGTCCTTACAAGGCAGAGGCCCCAAGGATCAGAACAGTGGGCTGTAAAAATAGAACTGCTGTCAAGGTCAGATAAAAGTATCATTAAAAATGTTAAGTGATGAGAAAGCTTGAGATGGAGGAGGAGGGAGGGATGGGTGGAGAATGGGAAGGNGGCTGATCATTTGAGGAAACTGATTCAGGTTTTGTGCTTNGGATAAGTTGGGAATTTATAGCAAGGATAACGTGTGTGACAGGGAGAGGGGAGTGATAAGACTNCCTGTGTTAGATAACTACCAAGGGGTGCGGTTTGAATGAAACTTGACATCCCACCGGGCATTTGANCTTTCTTATTTTAGTTTATTTTTACTTNATGTACATTACTATTCTGCCTGCATGCATGTCTATGTGAGGGTGTCAGAGCCTCTGGAAATGGAATTACAGAAAGTTGTGAGCTGCCACGTGGGTGCTAGGAATGGAATCTAGATTCTTTGGAAGAGCAGTCTGTGCTCTTTCCACTGAACCATCTCTCCAGCCCCGTCATTCCAGCTTTCTTTAAAAGCAGTCTGAAACCCTCTACTCTGAAATAATCACATTCTATAATTTAATGACCATAACACATAAAACACCTAGTGGATATTCATCCTTGAAGATGAGCTCAAGTTAAAAAAATTGCCCATGGCAGGAGATTCAGCAGACCCAACCAGCAGAATAATGGGTGTCATCTCCTGTTTAAAACTGGGTTAAATACAAATGAATTTGCATCTTATCCATTTCAAGGATGCAAGTCCTGCTGTTAAATACTTTCATATTTTTTGCAATCATCACAACCTTTCATCTCCATAGCTCTTCATTCTATAAAACTGACAATCTAATACCATTCACANGTACTCAGAGCTCCCTCCCAGAGCTCAGGACAATTCCACTCTGCTCTCTGCTGCTAAGACTTTTGACTGCTCTCAGTGTGTCATAAAAGTGGAATCATAACAGATGAGTTTTAGCAACTGTGTCTCATTTAAATGTCCCATCCCAAACTCATTTTGAAACTTAATTGCATTGTGGAGGTATTAAGAAGTAAGAGCTTTAATTGGTGTTGTTTACAGTTCTCATCATCATCAAATTCAGCCCTCATTGTCCTCAGGAGCGACACATTTCCCTCCTATCCAACTCCCTTGTGAATCTTTGTGTACTGAACTGAGCATTGCATTGGATGTGTCTTCATTTTGACTGAAATGAAAGGACTGAAATTAATTTTGCTGTAAAATCTTCTATCATTTCTGACACTCCATGAGAATCTTTGTACAGGTGTACTTGCTGGAATTTAAACTAANGACCAGAATGTTACTGAATTAATTATTGAGTCAGTAGCCAGCATTTTCTGGTTGTCTATCATGTCCTCTATGGTATTTACTGTCTTCAGACCTGATTACTGCGTACATTCTTATTTGTTATATATTAATAGAACCCAAGACACAGTGGTGAAATAATATTTTCTTGCTCATATTTCTTTAAATTTTGGATATAGGGGAACTCAACTTGTAATAGTTCATTTCTGCTCTACATAGTAATGGCTAGGCTCAGATGGGTATTTGCCCTTGCCTAAGCCTGGACAGCTGGGATGATGCAACGTGTGTCAACCCATCCTTGTATTCTCCAAGAAGCTATCTGAGAGTTTTCATATGGTGAATAAAATGATTCCAGCAGTTAGAAAAGACAAGATGTAATAGGCATGGTTCAGATGGCTGTGGAATCAGGCTTGCTCACTGCTGTTCCAAAGCAAGTCACACGAATAGTGTGTGTGTGTTTCTCTCTCTCTCTCTCTCTCTCTCTCTCTCTCTCTGTGTGTGTGTGTGTGTGTATGTGTGTGTGTATAATGGTGTCTGTATGTCTGTGTGTGGTACTGGAGATTGAATGTCAAGTTTTGCATTGATTTGGTAAGCACTCCACCTCTGAGCTAGACACCCAGCTTTTCCTGTGACCTCTTTCACTTCTCACTTTGAGTCAGGGTGTTACTAAGTTGCTAAGATTGGCCTGGAGTTACCAAGTTGCTAAGGTCAGTCAGAGTGTTACTAATTTTGTTACATACCTCTGTAGACCAGGTTTGTCACCTTCCCATCTTACTTTCCTAAGTATCTACAAGNTTTGGCTACCACTAGGCCTGGCTGGCATAGAGTTAATACCCTAACCAAAACCTGAGGAACAGAGGAAATGTGAGTTTACTCTCCCTGTGAGGGGTTATGAGCATGGATCACTTCTTAGATTATGACAGTCCACTTGCCCTATTGACCAAGGGTATTATCCTAATTATCCTAAATGGGCAGCTAATCTGAATCCTTCTGCTGACAGGAGGCCTCTACTCAAACAGTTTCTCAGAACCTGTCCTGTTTCAGTAAAAGCATTGGTCTTCATCCTTCAAATGAGATCCTTTGGAAAGCTCCCCAGGGGTGGGGCAGTGAGTTATGGCTTCTGCAGAAGGATCAAGCGACTCCCTTCCATTCATAGCTCACTGCCACAGAAAGAGTCTNTTGACCTCTTTAGAAACTGGAAGAAAGATGATGCCCTTTAGTGCTGCGGACAGTTCAGCCTGCAGGAATGTGATTAATCATTACTTTCTGGGTCGGGTCCCGAACAGCTGCTTCATCATCATCTGTCTTTTTCTAGAACCGATCTTTAAATTCCACTTTGTTTAAAAAGAATAATGTTGCTGCCTTTCATGGGAGTAGGGTAAAAGTTTTTTCAAAGCATCTTTATTTTTTTCAGATTAAGCAAAAGAGATTTTAAACATGGATAAGTGTATTTGTGAAGGTCCTAAGGTTTCTGAAGTCACACAACCTTGGGAGATTATCACCTGTTCAGTCCACAAAGGATGGTTGTTGCTGATAACTATTTCTCTTTGCTTCTTTCCAAGAAACCCAGATTTCCATGCTTGAACCTAAGTGTTTTGTTAGCACTGCCTCAACCCATAGCTTTAGAACTAGAAGCCAAGACTATGGACAGTCANGGGATTTCATTGCCTTGACACTAGTTCACATCTGGGCAGGTATCTTTTTTTTTTCCCCAAAAATATGTTGCTGCCTTTCATGGGAGTAGGGTAAAAGTTTTTT
>LZPO01107997.1:238645-250691 GCA_001675575.1 Neotoma lepida | reverse complement strand
AAGCAATGAAGGAACAGATAGAGGGAGGAGTGGAAAGGAGGGGAGGAGAGGAGAAAGAAGGCTCAAAGTTTGGCAACAGTTATAAAAATACTTAGAATCATCTCCTGGTGAATAAAGAGGAAAATCAAAGAGTCACAGAGTTCTCACTTTTTGATTCAGAACTGCATCAGTAAATGGAAAAATCAGAAAGCATTTTTTAAAATAGGCATTATTTCTAGATAGAAAGCGTAGCTTAAGCCCTACCTAAGCTTGAACATGGTGGCTTAAAAATAACTGTTAAAAATAGATCACTGTCTGCAAGCCACAGAGTCCATAAGCGATTGTCAGCTGTACGAACTGTCCACGGTGCCTCTGATATCCTGGGATGAGAAAATCCCCGAAGGGGAAAAAGCTGCATTCTCTCTAGAAACAGGATTTAGCTTGAGACTGGTGGAAGATTCTCGAACTCAACAAGGTTTCAGACAGCTGTATAGATGCAGTGTTATAGCAGGGTACAGTCTGTGGGTATAGCAACAGTTTGACAACTTCCAAGTGTATATGTATGTACATGGAGTGTGTAATTGCACTTGACCAACTTATAATTATTCTCCCATCAAGGGTTTCTGAAGCGATATGTGGTGGAGGTTAAACATGTTTTGTTTGTTAGTTTGATGATGATGGCTGCGTACGTGTAACTCACCATGCTGCCTTGGCATCACCAACAGGACTCTTCTGTTTAACAGGAAGAGCCNGCTGATGTGTTACTCACTGATAAGTCACAGCCATGACAGATTGCTGTAAAAGTTTCTAAGTATAATATTTAACTTATGTTCTCTTGATCTCAACAAGAAACACACAATGCTGGACCACAGAACACANTTCGAATATCACTGATAAAAAGCATAGAGGTGGGGTTGGGGGGGTGCTCAGCACTTAAGAACAAACGCCAATCGGGCAGAAGTCCTGAGTTCAGTTCCCAGCACCCACATGGGGCAGCTGACAACCACTAACTCCAGCTCCAGGAGATCTGACATCNGCCTCTGACCTCTGTAGACACTGCACTACTGCACAAACCCACACAAAGACATAATTAAAAATAAAAATGAAATAACTTTTAAAACATAATGGCTTCATCTCAGTTATTAGTTATAAATATAACAAAATTTAGCACTGACCAAAACAGATAATTAAAGAACACAAGTGTTGTAGTTCTTGCTAACTTTTTGATGAGTTTACTTGATAGCTATCCTGACATGGAAAAGAANCTGATTTTATAAATGTTTTGTACAGACAGATTTTTTTCAGTTCTGGTTTTCTTAATTTATAAATTCAAATATCCATTAGCAAACATGTAGGCATTGATTTGTTATTAATCTCAAAATAGAATATTATCCAGTAATATAAAAGAATAAAGCATGAGTTTAACTATAGAAACAGGCTATTATAATCACCATATAACTGATTACAGAATTAAGATCTGTTCAGTCAGTAAGAGTTTTCAATTAAATATGCTTTTAGGCATTGCAACTAAAGTAACAAGATGATTTAGAGGGTTCAGTGGTCTGATTTAGTCAATCTATATTGTATTCAGATATTATAACATGAGAAGTGAGTGTGGTGGGGCACATCTGTGTTCCTAGGTCTTAGGAAGGTCAGGGCCAGTTTGAAGTCACATGGGAAGTACCAGACCAGCCTGAACTACATAATGAGACTTTGTCTCAAAAGAAAATAAATCATATCACTTTGTACCCTAAAATTTCAGCTATGACTTGTCAATATGCAATAAAAATATAAAACACAAGCAATAAATGGAGGAAAGACACTTCCTTAACCTAATAAATAATTTCCTTAACCTGATAAATAATTTCAAAACAGAAACTTATAGCAAACAGAATATAAAAGGAAGAAAGGCCAAAATGTTTCCTTTCAAGTTGGAAGCTAGCCCTGGCTCAATCATGCAGAGCTGAACTAGAGAAAGACAAGTCAATAGAAAACCTTGCATGCAAGCTATCAGACGGAAGAATTGTCANTATTTGTAGATATACAGAATTTCCCATGGAAAACCAATTTAAACTAATNTGAAGACTCANACANGGTGCTAGAACCTTGTTGTTNGGTTGTGTTTCATTTTTATTACACGTATTTAGTGGAAGGGGAACTTGTGTGCACACACAGCACAGCACTCACGTGTGGAGGTCAGTAGACAACTCTTGAAAGTCAGTTCTCTGCTTCCATTTCATGGGCTCCAGAGCTTGAACTCGGGTCTTCAGGCTTGGTAACAAGAGTCACTGTCCCCTGAGCCAACTCACCAGATGTAGAATCAATTTTTTAAGGTCACATTCTAAGATATAAGTTAAGAATGTTAAGGGGAAATATGACGCTGCTGTCCTCGTAGCCTGCCTTTCAAAGTGACATTGGAACTGCAGCTAAGCAGAAGAGAATCCTGAAGTCCTTGGAATCCACACACAAAACTCTANCCTTTTGCTGAGAACTTTGGGCCCCTGCTATTTTTGTCATGGAATGTCCTCTAATGGACCATATATTAAAGGCCTGGTCTCCACCTTGGCCCTATTTGGAAATGATGGAACCTTGAGGAGGCAGGTCCCAAAAGAAGTCTTTAGCCCCTTCAGTCTCCTCCCCTTTTCCCCTGAGGCTGCTTGCCTGCTCTCCTGACTTGCTCCACAGTGTACACCCACCAAGGTTTTCTGCCTTGCCACAAGACTAAACTCAACAAGGCCAACCAAGTACAGACTGAGAAGCTTCTGCAGCCCTGACTTAAATCTTTCTTCCTTGTAAGTTGTTTATATCAAATATTTTGTCACAGTGACAGAAACCTGACACACATACAAACCTATATGTGCTATGAAGATTCATTCTAGCTGCAGTAGATTGGCAAGAGAAAGTTAGGCTCTAAAACCCTGTCCAAGCTATGATGGCACTTTTCAATTTGCAGGTGTGTCCCANAGACAGTTACTGTCTACACAATAGCCAGCTTAAACCAAAAGGATGAAAATTCCATTAACGTAAGTCAAATTCTGCCTTTTGATTCACAAAGTAATTGATACAAATATGAGGCAGGAGCCTAACAAGAGTTTATGAAATACAGATGTGAGGTGACTGATGGATAGGCACCCACAGTGGGTGACAGCTATTAGAAAAGCTATTAGGAGATTATAAATTGCAATAACAGCCACAAGATGAAAAAAAAAATCTCCTGGCCTAGGCAATAGCCTGCCTGNTAGGCTATAATGTCCTATTTCCTGTGTTAGACCCTTCAGCCACATTTTAAGAGGTGACTTTAGACATTATCATCAGGAGGCCTTGTAGCAAAGGGCCAGGTGGTCGTAAATTTTTTTCCTGCTCTTATGCAACCAACCCTATATCGCTTCCCCTTGCATCTGAGCGGGCTCTATGACACCTCTGATCAGTAAAATGCAGCTGGTTCTCTAACAGCCTCTGGGCCCAGAGCTGAAAGTGCTGGCAACCTCTACTTCTCTCATAACATAGTTACCTACCATGTAAAAGGTCCAGTTTCCCTGAGGCTAACNTNCTATGAGGAAGCCAAGTCACATAAAGAGGCCCTGTAGAAAGGTAGACCCCTATCTGGTCACAAGCTATCCCAGACTGGTTATTCAAATCATCCAAGACGAGTGGCCGAAGACATTGAGTGATAAAGCCATCTTGGAAAGCAAGTCCAAGCCAAGCCAGCCCCACTGCCAATCTGACAATAACCACACAAAAGACCCAAGCAAGAACCACCCAATTGAATTGAGGCAGCCTCCAGATTTGCAAGCTGTAATTATTTGCATTATCATTCTACATATCTTTATAACATATACAGCACCATATGTAATAGTAAATTACTCAGGGCGAGCGTGATGGGTCAGCAGGTAATAGTGTTTGCCACCAGTGTTCACTCACAATACAAGTTTGATCCCCAGAATCTACATGGTAGAAGGAAAGAATCAATTCTTGCAAATTGTACTCTGCCCTCCATGTGTACACCATGGCACAGGTGCACACACACACACACACATAAACAAATAAAAATGTAAGTGTGTTTGTTTTGGGCTTGGGATCAAAGCTAAAAGCTAAGAGTCTTGTATATCTGAAGCACATGCCCTACCATTAGACTCCACTGCAGCCCATTAGGTTTATTACACAACAATAGAAAACTGGAAGGTGAGGTTCTTGATCACAGGCTGTTCCCAGCCACCTAAGGAAAGGTTGAGAGAACAGCATATGTTCAGCCTGGAAAGAAACATTCCAGAAAGGGCAATAACCATCTTCAAATATGTAAAACACTGGTCTGTGGGATAATGAAGAGTTTTCTTTTCCAAAAGACAGAACTGGGTCCAAGTCCATGTTAATAGTAAAGTAAATAGCATCNGTATCCAAAAACAAGATTGTCCCAATGATAATATTGTCCAAAAGGGGCAAGAATGCCTTCATTTCCTCTGGGCATGTTTGATTGTGTACAGGAGACATCTGATCAATTGGGATATTGAAAATGAACCTGAAGAGTCTAGAAGTTGTGATAATTAATATTCATCTAAACTAAAAATGTTTTGCTCAATTTCTTTTATTTATTTATTTATTATTTATTTATTTATTTTATATCCCAACCACAGTTTCCCCTCCTTCCTCTTCTCCCATTTCCTGCCCCCCCCAATCCATTCCTCCTCTGTTCAAAGAGAGGCAGGCTTCCATGGGTATCAATAAAACACAGCATATCAAGTTGCAGTAAGACTAAGCACCTCCCTTTGTATTAAGGCTGGGCAAGGCAATCCAGTATGAAGAATATGGTCCCAAGAGCTTTGTCCAATTTCTCCTTGGTTAAAATACTGGTTTGAGNGCTAAGGAGATGGTTCAGTCAGTAAAGTACTTACCATGCAAGCATGAGGCCTTNAGTTCAAATCCTAGAACCCACATTAAAAGNTTGATACAGCAGAATACCTATCGTCTCAGCCCCAGGGAGGCAAAAACAGAAAAGATTCANGGGCTCAGCAGCCATTCAACCTANCCAACCATCAAGCTCCAAGTTAGTGAGAGACCCTGTCTCAAAAAGGAAAGTGGAGAATAATTAGGGAAAACACTTAATATTGCTCTCTCTCTCTCTCTCTCTCTCTCTCTCTCTCTCTCTCTCTCTCACACACACACACACACACACACACACACGAGAGAGAGAGAGACAGAGACAGAGACAGAGACAGAGAAGAAACAGAAATAATAAAATACAGACTTGAGAACAAATTTATGACCTTGTGTAGCCAGAAGGTTTTTCTGGTCTCACCCGGCCCCAAGGTCCCACAGCCGCTTATAAAATAATCATTCAGAGACTTAATATTAATTACCAATTGCATGGCCTCTGGCAGGCAGGCTTCTTGCTAGCTAGCTCTAATAACTTGACCCATTTCTATTAATCTATAAGTTGCCACGTGGCTTTGTGGCTTACCAGTACTTTCACATCTTGCTTCTCCTGGCAGTGACTCACAGCGTCTCTCTCCCCCTGCCTTTCTTCTTCCTGTCTCTCTCTTTAGTTTCCTGCCTAGCTATAACCTGACTTGCCATAGGCCAAACAGCTTTATTTATCAACCAATCAGAACAACACATATTTACAGGGTACAGAAAGACACCCCACAGCAACCTTGACTTCAACTAATAGTGTGTTTAAAGAAGAGTTTCTTAGAAATTATATGTGCCTTGTACTTTTAAGATGCTCACAGAAGTGGCTTTCACATGTACTTTTTTTTTTACAGTGTTTATGTAAACAACTACATGCAAAAGCTTTAAGGTGGAGGGAGATGACCTTCACCTCCACCCTGACTATCCACCTTCTATTGGATAACTCACTATGGTCCAAAGATGTTGCTAATCTAATTGGTTCACAGTATCCTCTTATTTGTGCAACATTAAATTGTATAGGATAATGTCCTATACTTCATTATATCCTGTTATTTTATGTTTCTATTTTAGAGATGAAGAAACTGAGGCCCAGAGAGCTTGAGTAAGCTGCTCAAATATGCAGACAGGGAGCTCCTACCCCACTGCTCTGCCACCTAGGCAGACGGAGAAAACTTTCTTAGTAAAAACAGTGATTTGACTTAAAGCTTCTAAGAAGTTCGGGGAAGCTTGCTCCTTTGTTTCCAAAAATCCTTTTATTTCATTTTCAGATGACAATTGATGGTGTTAGGAAAAGCAGAAAGACAGTAGATTGAGAATGAAGATCTCTCCTTATGCAGAGATGTCAGCTTTTGAGGATGAGTATCNNGGGTAGAGCTTACAAGATTGTAAACAACCCTGCCCGGTTCCCCCCACCCCACCAAAATCAGACGAATACTCTATGGCATAGTGCACCTCAATGAAAGCTAGGAAATAAATTGCACTGACCCAAAGATAACAAGTGCTAAACAATGCCATTCGTTATTATTCCTTTCCATTAAGAACTACAGGCACAACAACAGAGAGATTAAAAGAACCTGCCCTAGAATCAAACAAAAGACACTCTTGTTATACTTAAGAATCAGTTCACCAAAAAGCTCCTACGTATCTATCAGGAATAAATGAAAGTTCATTCATTTCAGGACCCTGCTTGGATTTGTTATCATAACGCTGTTGCCATTGTGAAGACCTCTCGGGGCAATCAATTGGCTCTTGTGATGTGTAAGCTTATGCTGACNAGCCATCTTGGGATCTTCTGGAGGACACAGCTCTTTGTGGAGGTGTTTTCTGTTTCCTTGGAAGAAAAAGACCCTTCAAGGTGGCCGAGTGTCTTTCACCTACAAGGCTGTGTGTATACTCAATCTCAGACCAGACGAGCTTGACGAACCACAGAAGTTGGGAGAGAGGCCAGATTCATCCCACACATCTCTGTGGTCCTCCTGCCTTCTGGCAAACTCCAGGACCAGATTGNAAAATCTGTGCCCAGTTTGGGGGCCAAGTTTGGTGTGATCTGGGGATGATTTATAAGGCTCTGGGTGGAGTCCACATGATATGTGCTCCTTTGGCCAAGTTTAGCTTTGGAGTTTCTGACTCATTTAAAGGAAAATGTATTAGGTGGGGACAGATGGGCTCCCTAACAGGGACCAGAGAAGTCTCCTCCAAATCCTATGAGACCCAAAAGCAACCGATTTTTCCACCTCTTTATTCAAAAGTCTAAAAAACATGAAACACACGTGGTGTCAAGAAGAAGTTGGATGTACAAGCACTTTCCAGGATTTGCCAAAAATAAAAATAAATTGCTTTTAATTTCTGAAGGGAGAAAGGCTGGATTGATTTTACAGGCTCTCCTCTAAACAGCAATTTACATGCTGAAACTGTAAAGCTGAGGGTAAAATATCCCTTCCTGGTGATTCGAAATCCGTTGATTAATTTCAAGTTGATGACCTTGTTCCCCTACAACAATAGAACGTTGATTCATCTCACTCCAGCTGCCTCTAACTAGTTTCCAACAATCACTAAACAAGAGGCAAGTCATGGCTATCCGATGGATGGAATCCCTATTAATAAATACAAATTAAATGAAGCATATCAAAAGAACCTGATCCTCATACCAAACTAAATAAGGTTTTTCCTCTGCATTTAAAAGAGAAAAATACATCCCCAGCTGAAAGAATCTCCGGCATTCTAAAGCAGTGTTGCTCCACAGAAATACAATGGGAGCCACATATGTAATTTCACATAATTCCAATAGGCACATTAAAATGTAAGAGCTCATGAAATCAATGTTTAAAGTGTCCTTTTATTTAATCCAATAGATCCAAAATATTGTTATTTCCAGTATACAACCAGTATAAAACTTTGATGAGACTTTTATTTTCATATTTTTTTCCATAANAGTCTTTGAAATCTGGTGTGCATTTTGTTTACCCATAANAGCATTCGACTTGCACTTTCCACATTTCAAATGCTCAATGGACTTGTGTAAAACATTAGCAGACAGTGAGACTCTAAAGTAAGATCCATACTGTGCACACTTCAGTAAGGAAACCTTATAGTTAACCCGGATATGAGTTATAAGAATAAGAGAGAGGGCATAAGGATGTAGTGCAGCAGAGTTTGCTAGAGTGCTAGCAAAGTATAAATGAGGTCCTGAGTGTGCCCTTCAATACCACGTAACCAGGCTTGATGGTGCACACCTATAATCCCAGACTTGGGGAGGGGAAAGCAGAAATATCATTAAGTTCAAAGCCATCCTCAGCTACATAGTGAAACTGATATCAGGCTGGAATCTCAGAGCTTGTTTCATAAAAGAGTTTTTTAAAATATGAGGAATGATTTTGACTTCACTGAAATGACAATATGTAAAAGCAGTTTATCGTTAAAAAATCCCAAGATTCCAAGAAGACTCTTCCCAAAGCTTCACTACCAGGTGCCTCAGTTTCCAGTTCCCCATCTGTCACATAAAGACAAGGGTAAGTCCTACAGATATCTTTCAGATCTAAGTGACTTAAATAAGTTAGTAAATTACAAGTGCTTNGAACAGCACCCNGAATATTCTAATAATCAACAAGCCTTCACAAGAAAAGGCTGACCAGAATGTCTTAAAAATAAGATTGTCACTCATCACTGTAAGCTCCAGTACCTATCACAATCCTAGTGCCTAGAAAACAATCAAGACTTCATCTGAAGATGGTCAGGGTGGTGGACACTTTAAAAGTAAAGGGCATCGGGAATGTTACCTACCAACAGACCTTAGGAATCATCATGAGCTGTTGGGGATGGCCTTTAGACCTAAGTGCCATCATCAGGGAAATCTAAGTCAAAACCACAGTGAAATGCCATCTTTCCCAAGTTAGAATAGGCTTTACTAAAAAGACTTTTTAAAAAAAAAATGGTGCTAACAAAGATGTAGAGAAAGGGTGACTCACATCTGTGGTTCCTGATAATGTAAACTAGTACCACTATGATGCTCAATAGCATGGATGTTCCTCACAAAACTAGAAACCGAGCTACTCTAGGGTCCAATAATNCCCTAGGGCATAAATATCCAAAGGCAATTAAATCAGTCTGAAGAACCATCTGTACAGGTAGGTTTACTGCAGCACTACTCACAAAAGCCAAGATGTGGAATCAATGGATATCCAGCCACAGATCACTATGTATAGAAAACGTGGTCCAAAAATACAACAGAATGTTATTCATTCATAGAGATGAATGAAATCCTGTCATTTTGGATCTGGAGAACATTATGTTAAGTTGGATAAGTCAATCACAGAAAAACAAACACTGTAAGTTTTTCACTCAGGGTGGAAGCTAAATAGTTGGTCTCAAAGTGGTAGAATCGCATAGTAGTTACCAGAGCCTGGAGAGAGAATAGGGAAGGAGGATGGAGAGAGGGTAGTTAATGGTACTGGGGGTGTGGCCGGTATTCTATAACAGTGGGGAAAGTATGATTAACAATAATTCATTGAATGTTTCAAAAACTAGAAGGAATTATTTTGAAAGTTCTTGACACAGACAATTCTGAAGTGAGAGGTATGCCAATTACCTTCACCTAATCATTTATGTGTATATATCACAATGTACCCCATAAATAGTTATGATGTGAATTAAAAATGTAAAAATAAATAATGGTCAGTGGCTTCTAAGGCCCTTGTCCTAGGCATTTAGTTTACTGTCTTGCCTTGAATGTAATATCCCACATAAGTTTGTGTGTTAGAACACTTGGGTGACAGCTGGTGGCACTGTTTTGGGAGACTGCAAAACCTTTAAAACATGGAGCTTTGTGGGAGAAATTAAGCCACTAGGTATGTGTTTGCTGTCCCTATTCCAGTACCCCTCTGCTCTCTATGAATGTCATGTGACTAGAGCCTCCATGCCTTCTCTTCCATGATGTGTCCCTTCTTAAACTCAAAACCAAAATGAAACCTTCCTCCCTTAAGTTGCTTCTTGTCAGTATTTTGTTTCAGCGATGAGGAAAGTAATTAATAAATTTCATACAATACCGACAAGTTCTGCCTTTCTCACAAAAAGGATTGGAAAGGCCACTCCAGGTCCCCAGCTCCTCATCCTCATGTGCATTTACTTGGGCATGTGTCCTGGCTGGTTTTGTGTGTCAAATTGACACAAACTAGAGTCATCAGAGAGGAAGGAGCCTCAGTTGAGAAAAGTCTGCATGAGATCCAGCTGTAAGACATTTTCTTAATTAGTGATCAATGGGGAAGGTCTAGCCCAAGGTGGGTAGTGCTATCTCTGGGCTGTTGGTCCTGGGTTGTATAAGAAGGCAGGCTGAGCAAGCCATAGGAGCAAGCCAGCACCCCTCCACGGCCTTTGCTTCAGCTCCTACTTCCATGATCTTTCCCTGTTTGAGTTCCTGTCCTAACTTCCTTGGATGATGAACAGCAATGTGGAAGTGTAAGTTGAATAAACCTATTCCTCTTCAACTTGCTTTTGGTCATGGTGTTTCATCAAAGCAATAGAAACCCTAACTAATACAGCATGGGTGCTGGCTCAACTTCTCTCTCCCAGTCCTGTTTCATCCCTTCTTATCACTGGCACTATTCCTAAATGTACTCCCCACTGAACACCTTGCACATTAATAAACAATACCCACAACCATTCCTAATGAGAGAACAGCTGCCTGTTGAAAAAAGAGTTAGGACAGTGTACAAGGCTGGAGAAAGGGTCTGAGTTCCATTGCCCCAAGAGAAAATTTAAAAATAGTAAATGTATAATATTTAACCATTTTGCCTAGCAATTTGTATTAACTGGGTCAATGCAGATGATGCTGTATGCCACACCTTACGGATTCTCTCTCTCTCTCTCTGACTTCCCTACCAGCATCTCATTTCTTTTCCAAGCTACACATCCAAGCAGTGGTAGGAGAAATGAGAACAGCTGGAAGCACTGAGACTCTTTCAAGAAAGCCTCTTTCTTCTTTGGGTTATCCAAGACCACACGATACAACCAGATGCATGCCGGCATGAGCCCAAACCACTGAATTCTCTCGAATCTCGGACTTTCAAAAATCTTAAATTTGCCCTTTACTTAAAAAAGTCAATGATTTCACCAAGAAAGTTTGATTAGTTTCTTTTACTTTCTGTAATGAAGTGCCATCCTTTTCACACTTGAAAGGATCTTTGTAATAATGCAACATTGATCTTTTGAATACAGATGAGCTAACCTAGATAATAGGATTTAGAATGTGAAAAACTGGACTTGCAGCGATATTTAAGGCTCCAGTGCCATCAAGAGGAATTATGGCACAAAACATCTGTTTCCTGAGACGGTGGCTGAGTCTCCATAAATAAATGTAGAATCGTGTTTCCTCCTACAAACAGTGTTTATTTTGTTCGGCATCCTAAGAGAAGTCACATGCTGTGTCCCCAGGTGTCAATCATCCAGTTGAGAGTNAGGGAAGAGGGGCGTTTAGCTCTCAGATCTGTCTTCTTCTGTTTTTAGTTTTATGCCTCAAAGTTCTCGAAAGAGGACTCAGCTCTAATACTAGAAAGCAGTTCTAATAACACAAAATGGAAAGATGTTCATTCAAACAGTCTTCGATAGTCTCTGTTAGAGGCTGGGGTACAAAATGATTAAACACAGTGTTATCTCCTGAAGAACTGGCGAGAGGAGGTGGAGGGGAGGAGCTCTGGGAAATGAAGTAAGTTCTCCAGAGAGCAGAAGAATGTAGTACTGGGTTGGCATCTCTCATTCCTTGGAGGGGACGTGGAGGAAGGCTTCTGTGCTCCCACCCTCCAAGAAAAGCAGAGCAGACACCTCTTTATATGAATCTTTACACAAAGGGAGTAAATCATACTGTCAGGGCCAATGCTGTGCCACCTATTAGAGTTAACAGTAGAGGGCCAGTGAGATGGGCAGAGTNGGCAGAGGTGCTTGCCAGGTATGCAATTATAAAATGGTGAAACTAGGATTTAAATTCAGTTTGTCCAGCCCCAAAGCCTGAAATATCTGATAACTAAGCTATATCAAATATTTGACAGGGTTAAGTTCAGGTCAGCAAGGCACAGAACCAAAAATGAAGACTGGAACACCCAGATAGGCCTATCAAGAAAGGCTACATTGAGAAAAAGACCCATCGAGGTGTAAGTGGTGCGTTGGGGGAAGA
>LZPO01107997.1:221020-238230 GCA_001675575.1 Neotoma lepida | reverse complement strand
TTTTTTAAGTAAGAGCATTCTAATTGTATATAAGTTCATTGAGTTGTATAGACTTTGGGTATGGCTAATTTGGGCATCTAAACTTTTTATTTATTAGCAAGGTTTTTTTTTAACAATAGAGTTCATTTAAAAGAAAAGTAAAATAAAGGGAAAATGGGGAGGAATAAAGTGAAAGGAAGAAAGGATATAAGGGAAGGGAAAGACTGGAGGAAAAGGATTTCTTTATCCAGGCCTAGGGAGGATTGCTCGGTGGGCAGTACTTGCTCTGCAAGCATAAGGACATGAGTTTGATCTACAGCATCCAGAAAAATAGTATATGGTTATAACACTAGTTCTAGAGGGTAATTGCAGGCAGATCCTGATACAGTCTAGCCAAACAAGTTTCAGTAAAAAAAAAACTGTCTCCAGGAAACTACACCCATGGAAACTCAACAATATGGCTACCTAAACAAGACCTGAGAAAAAGGTCATAAATCTGATAGGAAGAGAAGGGAGAGGGACATGAGAAGGGATGGAGGGAGGAGAGGGAGAGGGAAATGATGTGATTATATTTTAATTTTTAAAAATTGCAAATGAAAAAATTTAAAGAGAAGAGAGAGACCCTGTCTCAAACATAAGGTGAAGAAAGTGATCACNGAAAGACATTCCGGTGTTAACCTGTGACCTCTATGTATGCCCACACAGGCAAGTGCACCCACACACATGTACATATGCACACTCATGCTCAGTTTCCGAGGTCAAACACTGGAGAAACCTGGCATGAAGTCATATCCTTTGAGAAGGTTATGGTATTCATTAACATAAACTCAATTTAAACAAGCAATCATTTTCCAGGTTTATTTGATTGCTGAACCCCACAGGGTACATTCTAGGAAGGTACAGTTTAAGAGGAATGCAGGGAGAGAGAACTGTGCTACAGTTTGGAGGACAATGGAGAGAATTACAGAAGATGTAGACAGTCTGAGAACAAAAGGCTTGAAGAAAAGCAAAGGTTAGTGGAATTCCNGTCAAGAAGAGCTGACAATAAAGTTGGAAAGAATTAGGTCCAGATCGCAAAACTGGAAAACCTGAATGGAAGGAGGGCATTTTCTGAAGAAAGAATTACATCCCAAGCAGCCAAGAAGGAACACCCTAGTTTACTTACTCAAACCTGCACCAGAACACGATGTTGGGAAGGGTGGAAGAGGGGCCTTGATGATGTGGGCTGTTTTCACTGGTGGTAATGCATATGCTGGAAAGTGGCAGAGCTTCGAAACCCATTTCATGCAGGTCATGTCTGTTTTAATNTCAGCCNTATCATTTACTTCCTGTGTTACGATAGTCAAGGACCTGGCCCTCTCCTCATCCCATTTCTAGCAGGAGGGAAAACTAAGTTTTGAAGAAGCAGCTAACACACCCAGCATTGCACTGTGAGGAAGCATCCCAGCCAGGACTCAGCAGCAGGTAGATCTTCCTCCAGAGTTGTGGGTCCTGACCCTTTGCTTTCAAGTCCTCCTTCAACATAGCTGGTCATTTACCTAATCAATCCCCTTGGTGCCCTCTGGCATGGATGGATTCTCTGTTGTGTTAAAAGAAAAAAAAATCTCCTTTGCCTCACTTCCCACACAGGAAAGTGTTTGCTGAACAGAAAGTAACAGAACATCTGTGCTATTATTTTTTAAATTCACCAAATTCCACCTTTAAGCAACATTATTTTCTATTCCAAATACTAGCAATTATTATAGATCTTTCATTTCAAGCTAACAGATCCACTCTTTTAATACTGGACATTGTGCAGGTGAGATTCAAGAACCTCTCTTGAAGATACATATCTTAAATGGCTTCTAATCTTTGAGAGGCCTGCTTTTAACACCTGTGTGTGCTCAATTTTCCTATGTATATATTCATTTGCTTGGGTTTGTTTTTGAAAACAGAGTCTCACTATGTGGCTCAGACTGACCATAAATTCATGGCAATCCTTCTGTCTCTGTCTCTACACTAGGCTCCATTTCTTTTTCCTGTCTCCTTACTTTGCAGTAAAATATTATAGTACATTCTGGACTCACCAGATCTTAGAGTGTTTGTGTTTTGTTTTTCTTTCCTTTTCCCTAAATTCCCTCTCCCNCCTCCCCGCATGAAAGCTCGGAGTGAGCATCCTGGCTCTACCTCGGGTAGAGTCTGCTCTCCATCCCAGGGGCTGCGGTCTGAAGCCAGCAGCTGGAGCAAGCGTCTCCAGTAACAAAGGGCTAGAGGCTCTGCCTGTGGAAGTGAAGTTTGCTGAAAAAGCCACAGTGAACCTCGGTTTTGACTTGTATACACGGGCTTTGAAGGAGCAAAGTTGTGAGTTTGTCTCCACTAAAGCGAACTTGTGGAGCAGTTTGCTTTGGGCGTTTTGCTGAGGCACATGCAGCCGGGAATGGATTTCCTGTCTGCCCCTCCAGCCACTGCAGGCTGAGCTTGGCTCAGCTGCCACCGAAGCTGGAGAGCTGGCTCACGTGAAGAGGCATGCGTGTCAGAAGCCCAGGAGCCTCAGCTCTCTTCTCCAGCTGCTCTTCTCTAACCTGCTTTTCCTCCTAGCCCAGGCAGGCAGTGACTCTCCAGCATAGCTAGTTAGGGGTTCCGTGGGCCACCACGCCCAACAGGAAAGTAAGAAAAAAACTAGGGCGTAGCCGACCTCCCAGTGAGTGCTGCCCCGGCCCTCCCCGGCCCCCGACATCCTGCTTAAGTGGGGCACAGGGGCANCAAAGTGAATACATCCTAGAACTGGTTGAGAGAAAAACGTTGTATCCAAGGTCCAGCTTGAAGCGGGCCAGGCCACAGACGGAGCTCTCCCAGGTGCTGAAATTCCAACCAGGAGAGGTCATATTATTTCTCTTAGCCTTGACTTTTCTCAAACCTCTCCCTGCTTAAAGACAGACGTGGGTATTAAATTACCATTTTCCTTTGTTTGACAAAAAAACCTCAAATGTGATTACCAAGGCATTTTTCTTTGTTTTGGAAACAAAGGGGGGGGGGGCTATGTGAGTGGTGACTACACTACCACAAAGGAGGTAGCTGCCCCTGGTAGTCACAGGCAACCGTTCAGGCTAGCACTACTACACTGTCCAATGTTGCCAGAAACGCAAGAAATCTGGATCTTTAGTGAGAACCGTTTACATTTAAGTGTTGACAGCTAATTTGAAAAGCCTGCACGGGCCAATANCGCATGACAAACCACATATGCCCAAGGCAAGAATCCTAAAACTGTCTACCTTTACAACGCATGACTCTCTGCTTCATCCCACCTTGGGAAGAGGGAGCTGATTAGCTTTGAGTTAAGAGCTGCAGAACCCAGAGGGGGGCAAGGACATTAGGAACCCAGCAGGATTCAGCCCATCTGTGAAAGGGACACTTCAGAGTTTCTATGATCATGGGGTTAAGAAAGGTCACACAACACCATCCACAGAGAAAGCTTGCTGGATTGTAGCTACTTAAAGGTGCAAAAGCAGATAAAACACAAGGACGTCCTGGGAACCACAGGATCTGAGAGGTACTGGAAGACTGGGTTGAGGATGTTTGCATTATCTTTATGACATTTCCAATTAAATATAAAATCAACAGAACATCTTCTGCNGGGTCGTAGTGACAGAGAATGCTCACCTAAGCTTGTTCGCACACTAATCTCTCAAAACAGCAAAAAAGGAGGATAAATNAACTGCCTTTGCTACCTTTATCAGCATAGACAAAGAGATAAAAATACGGTATAAAATTTTAACTATCTTTGCCCATCCTACCTGCAAATGTGAAATTCCCCTGTGCTTCAATAAAGGGAAAATACATCCAATGAAGTCTAACAAATGTGCCATCTGTTCACAAAGTAGTAGACAGGCATTTTTTAACATGTGACACCATTGCCCTCTTGTGGTTAAAGAAAATAGTGCATCCATTTTCCAATGANGTTTCAAAGGTTATACCTAAAAACATACTTGTCACAAATATAAATCATTTATAAATAGAGCAATATGTGTAGAAACTTCCATTTTAAATAGTACAAATATTATTTATAATAAAATCTCTATTCAAATCAGACCTTGGACTCTGAGCTTCATCTCACAATGAGTTTTCTTATGGAAGGGAAAGGAAATCAAAAGGAAAATAAAATGTCATTAGAAGCAGCTGGATGGCAAGGAGGCACAGCTCATGATGCTAATGACGGGATCCGTCACTCCTCTGCCATAGTGCCCTTACCTAGCTTCCCGCCTCACTACCTTCTTGCTGACTCCTGCAAGGGGACAGGTAAGCATCCTTTCATGTCCTGATTTTATTTACTGGTTCTCCACTATTCACTTCTATTGCCACCTTTGGCTCTATCATTTCAGCTCAACATGGCAAGATACTATCAGAGGGTATTCCTGCAGAAGCCTCCTTCAGCAGGATAATAGGAACTCATAGCCTAGACAGGGAATGGGAAGGAGAACTTCTCCAGCTAGGCAAGCCAGTCAGAATGGGGAAACATAACATCTGAAACTACATAAACCACTTCCCCAGACTATACAGGGACTTAGTCAATAAATAACAACAATAAGTTTCTGTTTATAAATATACATATATAAATATATTTATTTAACATTTAGGATACAAGTATCATCACGGTCTAACTTTAAAAGATTTCTATCAACCTAAAAAAATGACCCACCTCTTGAGCGCTTCAAATTCCCAACTCCTGAATTTTGAGCACTTCATGGAAATGGACTCATAACTGTGTTCTCATGCATCACATCAAGCTGAATTGTGTTTGCCTAGTCTAGCACCTTAGACATCACACTGGTCAGACAGGTCAGGACCACTGACCCTTCCTTCCTTGCTTCCCCAGGTCTTCAAGAGGACATCTGCCTTCCCGAGGAACTCTCTTCACACTCTTCACTGGAAAGATGTTGGGCTTAGCCTAAAGATACAGTGTCTAGTAAAAATCAATGCAGTACCTGTCCTCACAGTGTCACACAGATATTTAGTTTACCCAAGGAAATTTACGCTTAACAACGTGGAATGTGCTATTCAAGAGAAGCAAATTGGGATGTTGGTGCCTGCCTATAATCTCAATATTCAAAAAGCATAAACAGGAGGATTGTGAGTTTGAGGCCCAGCCTGGCCCATAAAGGATGACACTATCTAAAAAAGGGTGGCAGGNGCTGGAGCAATGACTCAGCAGTTGACATAGCTTGCTGTGCACTTCCAAAGACTAGAATTTGGGCTCCAGCATCCCCACAGCATGCTGGGCCTCCTCTGCAAGCCTGTAACCTTCAGAAACAGAAGAATCACTAGGGTTTGCTGGTTTGCAGCAAAGCTGAGAAAGTGTGGACCCCAAGTTCAGGAAAAGACTCTGCTTCAAAAGAGTAGGCACGGAGTGGTAGAGGAGAACATTCAGCAGCACTGTATTCTGCCTGCCACCCTTTTCTGTGTGCATGCACCCATGTACCAATGCACACAGTGTACACATACACAGTANTAAATAAATAAATCTTTTAATGTCCAGAGAAAAAGAACCTTCATATTAATCTGAGACAGTTTATATTTGTCTNTTACTGAGGCACTTAACATTTTAAAAGAATAGACTTTCCAGTCAAAATAATAATGATATTATGTTTCCTAAAAGTAAAAAATTATGGTATGCAGTACAATTCTTATGGAAATCCCAACTGGCCTTACTGAAAAAATTAAGATGCTATCCCAGAATTCATACAAACAGCAAAAATAATTTTGAAAAGAGTAAAGTTGTAGGGTAGGACTCATATTTTCCAATTTAAAAATTTACTANATAGCTCTACCAGTGAAGACTGTGTGGTTTACCACAGAGATAAAAATATAAATCAGTGGCAGAGAATTTAGAATCTAGAAGTCAATTACTTTTTAATAAGTTCACCAAGCTAATTTCATATGGAAATAATCTTTTTAACAAATAATTCTGAGACAACAAGATATCTTTACACAAAAATTAACTCAATCTGGATCAAAGACCTAAGTGAAAAATAAAGCTATAAAACACCTAGAGGAAAACATGTAAATCTTGGTCACACTGCATTAAACGATAAATACTGACATGTGAATGAAGAAAAGAAAAACACAAACATGAAATATATTTGTGTGTATGAGTGTGCATATGTACCATGAAACTCAGTAGTATAACAGTTGCTTAACATGCATGAGACCCTGGACTCTGTAGTCCACAAAAATACAAACCAAAAATAAAAGTAACTAAAAAAATATATATATTGGACTAGAAAGATGACTCACCAATTAATAGCACTGGCTGTTTCTCCAGAAGTCCCGAGTTCAATTCNCAGCACCCACATGGCAGCTCACAAGCATCTATAACTGTAGTCCCATAGGATACAATGCCCTCCTCTGGTATGCAGACATATATGCATGCAGACAAGATATCCATACACATAAACAAATAATATATTTTAAATGAAAAACTAGATAAATTCAACTTCATAAAANGTATTTAAAATTCCTTTTCCCTCATTGGATGTCTGAAGACAAGATGGGTATCAGCAGCACCTGGGAGTCACCCTTGAAAATTTAGTCATGGTTTAGTCTCTTGGAGTATCTACTCAAACTGTCATGATCTGACCCAGAAATATGGCTAAATGTATGCTGGCATTTGGGGTATTCTACTTAAAAGCTGCCATGAAGACCCATGTATGATTTTTGTATGGCCGCATGTTTTCAATTCTATTTGCTCTATACCATGCAGTAGTACTGCTGGGTCATGTGGTAACTTGTGTTCAATATTTAAGTTTACTAAATTGTTGTCCAGTCCACAATTGCTAGCTCCATTTTGCATCCCTGTCAGCACTACCTGGAGGTTCTAATTCTGTACATCCTGGACAAGCCTGGTTCTGCATTTCTCATTATAACCACCCTATAGGAATGAAGTAAAAATGTATGATGAGGTGAGGGGATTAAAGGTGAGTGCTAAAGGGTATAGGATTTCTTCTAGACCTGGTGAAAATATTCTAGTTAGATAGTTAGGCTCAGTTTCACAACTCTTCAAGGTGACTATAGGATGCACTGAATGGGAGAGCTCAAACATGTGTACGACCAGTATCTCGAGGCAGGCTTGGCTCTGGGACTCAATTGAAACAACGCAGAAGCACATGAAAAGCTATAGTATGTGCAGCCTTTGCTGGTAACCTTCCAACTACAAGCCTACACCCAAAGTCTACTTTGCAGTGCTCCAACTGAAGCACTCCAAATGCAGTGCTTCTTACTGGAGAAGGACTGGAAGACGGGAAGTATATTCTGCCTCTTATCTTTTTCTATCTCTTACTTGCTTGCTGTTCTTGTCAGCCTCAAGGTAACAGTGGACCTGGGCCCGAGGTCTGCAGCTGGCTTTACCCTCAGCCTCAGCTTTTTAGCACCCCCTAACTATTCCTGCAGCATTCCTTTGGAAAGGACAGNAAAACCAGACAGTACTACCTTCCCAGAGGCCTGCCCTCCTCTGAGGCACTGATAAACTCTAACCAAATCTTTTGTTTCATTCTGCAGCAAGAGATCTACTTTCCACAGTGAATGTCCCCCTTGACACNTCAGCAGTCCCTTCTTTTCCTTGCCATCTAACCTTGTAAGCACATTATGCTAAATTCCCTAAATTGAAACATTTTCTTTTTCCTTAATTGCAGTCTAATAAAACCCATCACATATATTATAGTCTTTTAACATTCTATAGCTCATATGATAAATTATCCACTATTTTTCTTAATACAATGACATATTATGTCATAACANAACCTGTTTTATATTATGGACATCTTTATCAGTATACTTCCACATTATTTTGTATACAACCAATATATCCTTTTTATGGTAATTGGATCCATTCCATCTTCTTGCATAATGGTGNTTGTTGCTCTAAATTTGTCTAAAGTATACTAGTCTTCTGAGAAACTTTAATTGTCTGGATTCTAACTGAAGTCATTCATTTATTGAGTTCATGCTCTTTAAAAACATTATATTGGATGTTTGAAGAAAGCAATAGGGTAGACTCAGCCTTTCNCTGAAAGAGCTGAAATTTAGTAAGGATACAGAACAAAGCAAGACTGTGCAACTTGGTTTTCCTAGACATTCCAGTCTCAAGTAGCCGGACCTTTCCCTGCAGTAGGTCTCGGGCTCAAGGTTTTGCTTTTGAGGTCAAAGTCACAGAAAACACAGACCCCACATTCCTTTTTATGCCTCTCTTATCTGCATTAGAAAAACAGAGCTTCTAATCATATTCCAGTAATGATTTTGAAAGAGGAAGAAATCCTGAGAGCACATCTGAATTTAATTGTTTCCAAGTAGGATGGTCACGGTTCTAAAGAGATAAAAGATTTATCAAGCTAGAAAACAAATAGTGATAAAATTATGCCCAAGATTATACTAGTATTCAGAGGATTATCTAAACTGGATTCAACTTTGACTCTATTGCAACATCAATAGACTTCCACTGGGACTCCAGAAGACATTTTCTTAGACATCCTAACAAGGTCATTTTTCTTGGTGAACATTTTACTCAAGGGTGAGATACCAATCCTACATTTCATTTACAAATGGGAGAAGCCCAGAGGCCCAGAACAATTTATTAAGGACATTTTCTTTAAATAAGTTCTCTTCATAAGCCCATAATATATTCAAAAGGGGGAAAAGGGAAGTTGGGAATTAAATAAACTCATTGGTCATCACTGAAGAGCACCAACTCATTACTCTGAAATTTGATAATGAAAAAGAAGGGGGAGGAAGGTCAGCGTGTATTATGACTTTCTAGGTAAATAAATCTCAGTGCAAGGCAAATAGCCTTAGTGAAAAAAAAAAAAAGTTCTTCTGTTCAAAGAACCCCAGCTAGCAAATGTAGAAAAATAAATATAATTCAGAAACCACCAACTCTCATCCTTCAAAGACGTAACCAATGCTGGCAATAGTCTTTTAGTTTCCTGGTACTGATATTACAAATTACCTCAAATTTGGAGAGCTTAAAATACCAGAAGTCTATTTTCTGACAAGTCTGGAAGAAAGTGTCCCAGGGTCCAGGTGACCACAGAGCTATGTTTCTTCTGCAACCCTCAGTGGAATCCTTCCTTGCATCTTTCTCCCTTCTGGCTAGACGGACCATCCATCCATGATTGGGATTTCTGCTGTATCATTCCAACATTTGCCCCTCTCATCAGCTGGTGTTCTCCCTGTGTGTCTCTAGATTCACATGACATTTTCCTGTTGTAAAGATGAAGTCATACTGCATTTAGGTCCACCTGACTGACCTCAATTGAACTTCATCNTATGGAGCAAGANCTTACTTCCAAGTAAGATTGCACTCATAGACATCGGGATTTAGAATCTCAACATATATTTTTGGAAGGCTGCAATTCAGCTCAAAGCATTCATTAATAGATTATTTTAAAAAAAATACTAACACGATGTTGGTGGAATGTTTTATAATGGAAGGATAAGATTACCACATCTGAACCGCAATGAATGTTAATATCACTGAAAGCTAAACAACTAGTCCTTACCTGTGCAAACTGTATGACACCAGTACAGCATATTCTTCAAAAGCAAATAAATAACGTAATAGTATGGAAACCAAAGGATCTTTAGTGATATATTCTGACTTCTACATAACAGACAGGTCAGCTTGTACCACAGAGAACAATTGTGCAAATTCAAAACATGGAACTTTCTATGACTCATACTTGTTCTTTCGTTTGTTTTGGTTTCTCATTGCAGTGATTTGAATGAGAATGCTCCCCACCCCCACTTCCCTCCACCACTCCACCCCGCCCCCACCCCCAAGGCTCAGGCATTTGAATGATTGGTTCCCATTTGGTGGCACTGTTTGGGGAGGTTTAGGAGGTACAGCCTTGCTGGAGGAAGTACATCACTGGGGACGGTCTTTAAGAGCTTAAAGCCTTATTCTATTTCCAGTTCACTCTCTTTGCTTCCTGCTTACAGTTCAAGATGTGAACTCAGCTTACTGCTCCAGCTGCTGCACTTCCCTGACATAATGGACTCTTACCCCTCTGGAGTCATGAGCCTAAATAAACTCTTCCTTCTATAAGTTGCTTTGGTGATGATGTTTTAGTACAGCAACAGAAAATTAACTAATACAGTTGTGGTTATTAACAGTTACTGACTATGCAGCCCAAGATGGCTTAGAACTCAACATCTTCCTGCCTAGGCTGCCAAAGTGTTATTATTATAGGATGCACCACTAAATCTACTTAGCAAATTCAACTTTCTGAACAGATCTCCAACATCATAGGAACTAGCCCCAAGAATCAACAGATAGGACAACATGAAAATAAAAATTCCTCTACAGCAAAGAGAGAGAGAGAGAGAACTACTAGCAGAACAGAGAGGCCACATAGTGGGAAAAAGTTTTCACAAGCTGTATTTTAGACAGGCAAGCTAATATCCAGAATTTACAAAGAACAGTGGGAATTAAATAAATACCAAGGAAATTAAACTGCCAATCAACCAATAGGCTAAAGAAATGAACAGGCAGTTCTCAAAAGAAGAAACACAAATATCCAATAACATTTTAAAACATGCTCAGCATCCCTAGTCATCAATGAAATGTAAAACAAAACTACTTTGAGATACCACCTCACCCTAGTCATTATCTTTATCATCAAAAATTCTGACATAAGCTCCCTCACCTTCAGCTGAGCAAGATGCCCAAAGGGAAGAAGGCCAAGGAAAAGAAGGTTGCCTTGGCCTCCCGCCATTGTGGAGAAACAGCAGGCCAAAAAGGTGTTGAATCCTTTGAGAAAAGAACTTCGGCATTGGGCAGTACATCAAATCCAAAAAATCTCACATGCTTTGTCAAATGACTCTGCTACATCAGGCTGCAGTGGCAAAGGGCCATTCTCTATAAGCTGTTCAAAGCACCACCTGCCATTAACCAGTTTGCCCTGGCCCTGGACCAGAAACAACTACTCAGCTACTTAAGCTTGCCTGCAAGTACAGGCCAGAGACAAAGCAGGAGAAGAAGCAAAGACTGTTGTTCTGTGCTGAGAAGGAAGCTGCTGGCAAAGGGGACGTCCCAACTAAGAGACCACCTGTCCTTCCAGCAGGGTCAATACAGTCACCACCTTGGTGGAGAACAAGAAGGCTCAGCTGCTGGTGGTTGCCCAAGATGTAGATCCCATTGAGCTTGTGTGGTCTTCCTGCCTGCCCTATGTCACAAGATGGGGGTCCCCTACTGCATCATCAAAGGAAAAGCAAGGCTGGGGTGATTGGTCCACAGAAAGATGTGCACCGCTCTTGCCTTCGCACTGGGAAGACAAGGTTACTCTGGTTAAGCTGATGGAAGATATTAGGACCAATTACAATGAGAGATGGATGAGAATTGCCACCACTGGGGAAGTAATATCCTGGTTCCTAAATCTGTGACTCACATTGCCAAGCTGGAAAATGCAAAGGACAAAGAACTCACCACTAAAATGGGTTAAATGTNTACTGCTAAGTTTTCTGTACATAAATATAATTACAAAGGTTTTAAAAAGCCAGTAGATGGTGGCACAGGCACTTGGGAGCACTTGGGAGGCAGAGGCAAGCAGATTTCTGAGTTTGAGGCCAGCCTGGTCTACAGAGTGAGTTCCGGGGCAGCCAGAACTACACAGAGAAACTCTGTCTCAAAAAACAAAAAACAACAAAAAAATTTAAAAAAAAAAATCTGACATCAAAGATTGGAAAGGATGTGGGGAAAGAGGCACCTTTATCCATTGCNGGTAGGAGTGCAAATTAATACAGCTGTTATGGACATCAGTTTGGAGTGTCCTCAAAACAATAAAACTAGAATTACCATATGATCCAGGTATTCCATTCCAGGGCAGATACCCAAAGAATTCCATATCCTACCACAGAGATATTTCCATATACGTGTTTATTACTGTTCTTTTTTTTAACTATAGCAAAGCAATAGAATCAATGTAGATATCTATCAGCAGATAAATGGGCAGAAAAAATGTGGTACATATACACAATGTGGTACATATATACATTTACAACTGTAAAGAAAAACAAAATCATGAAATTTGCAGAAAAAAAGATAGACTTAAAATATATAATATTATATTATGAGTTTGACCTAAACTCAGAAAGAAAAAGCTACATGTTCTCCCTTATGTGCAGNTCTTAGTCTTATGCAAATAAGTCAAGTACATATGCAAATTACTCTAAGTGTGGGCATAACATAATGGTTAGAAAGGCCAAGAGAAGACAATATTAGGTGATAGAGAAGGACAGAACACCAGAAAAAGGACACATACATTGTGAAAGGGTATATAAAGCTAATTGTTTCTCTAGTTCCAATTCTGCTATGGTATTTTTCTTTTCTTTTTGATTGATAAGTCCCTAAGAACATAATTTATAGTGGAAAAATGTAAGCAAGGCTTCATAGTTTCAGAATCATCATTGTGACTGTATCCAAGTTTACATAGATCCATAGAATTTGTTGTTTAAAGTGTTTAAGTTGCTACGTTAATCTTATTTTGTGATGATTTAACTTGAGTTCATTACAACAAAGTAACTTATATTAAAAAAAAATCAGACAAAATTTAGAAATCAAAGCAATAAAAAGACCATTGTTTAGATTTAACAAATTATAATCAAAACAATTTGAATGTGCATAGGAGATTCTCAAGTATTTTGTCATCTGTTAATAGAACATGTATTATTATTTTTAAAATGGTCCCTATAGTAGGCATTTGTGGTGNTTTAAATGACAATGGCCCATATAGGCTCACATATATGAATGTTTGGTTCTCAGTCGGTGGACTGTTTGGGAAGTATTAGTAGGTGTGGCCTTGTTGGAGGAAGTGTGTCACTGGGGGTAGGCATTGAGCTTTTGAAAACCCAAATCAGGCTATCTATCTATCTATCTATCTATCTATCTATCTATCTATCTATCTATCTCTGTCTCTGTGTGTGTCTGTCTGTCTGTCTGAAACTTGCAGATCATGTAAGCTCTTAGCTAAGCTCCAATATCATGCCATGCTTTCTACCATGATAATCATAGATTCACACTCTGAGACTGTAAGCAAGCCCCCAATTTAATGCTTCTTTTATAAGTTATTTTGGTCATGGTGTCTCTTCANAGCAATAAAATGACAACTAAGATAGTATTCTTCATTGAATGAAGGAAGGAATAATAGCTGTAGTGTCCCTCACCTGTAGATTGTCTCAGCTCCCAAACAGTCTTAATTCCTACAGTGTCACAGCCTTGTTGACTGTTTGAGTCAACATCTTCATTTGGAACCATAAAGAGCATAAGGCTAAAAGCAGCCATTTTCTGACCACCTATTATGTGGCCAACACCACAAATAGCCAATAACCCCTACATCTCAGCCAATCCTGAAACATTCATGTGAAGCTAGTACCTCTTCAAATCCCCATTTCATGGGTGAAGAAAGTGTAGATTGGAGAGAGCATGGTGACAGTGTGAACAGATCATTACTGGAATACAAATCTATCACTCTTTCAGTCTTGAAAGAACCCTGCAGAAATACAGATGGAAGGTAGGGGTGGAGGAAATTCTTAACAAAGAATAAGACTATATCACAAGGAAATTCATCAGACAGAGCACATACACCCTTTTCCTCACAAAACCTAATTTTGTCAATAGTAAAAAGATTTTGAAAGAAAATTAAAATGAAATTTTGGGATCTGGAAAACCAATTAACTAGTAATTGAGGTCTGGAGATATAGCTAAATTNGTAAAGTACTTGCCTAGCATGCATGAAGTCCTGGGTTCGATCCCCAACACTGTGTAAACTAGATATAGTGGCAAAAATAAATAAATAAATAAATAAATAAATAAATAAATAAATAAATAAATAACTGTACACTCGTCAACTCAGTGGTAAAGGCAGAAAAATCAGAGATTCAAAGTCATCTTTGCTTCATAAGGAGCTTGAGGCCAACACGAGCTATATAAGACCCTGTCAAAAATACAAACAAAACAAAACAAAACACCCCAGGCACAAAAGAGATTGCTTAGTGGTTAAAAGCAATTATTGCTTTTATAAAAGGCCTGGGTTTGATTGCCAGTACCCATATGGTGGTTCATAATCATCTAGCTTCAGGGGATACAGTGCTTTCTTCCAACTTTCATGGACACCAAGCATGAATGGGGTGCACAAATGTACATACAGGCAAAATAATCACATATAAAAATGCAAAATGAATAAATTTAATTTAAAAATTAAAAACAAATAAACAAAAATTCAGTAGTAATCTAGCAAACCTGAGAAAACAACATCCTAAAGACACAATAGAAACATCCAAGAAGCAACCATTGATGTATCAGAGCCCAAATGCATGCAGTCTATAGCAATAAATACCTTTAGATAGCATAGAGTGAGAAAAGAACAAAAATGAAATTGTCAGAATCTGTTTCATAGTCACTTAGATACTCAGCCTCGTCCCCTCCACACNGAGGGCCATTGAGAGCAACACAGTATCCAAAGCAGGAATCCTCTATCAAAAATGGGANAACCCAGATTCTTGTCACCTTAATTATGTTCCAGGAAGAACATGGACAAAGACTTTTCATGGGATTCTGACTAGTCAAAGGAAAAGCCTCATGGTACTAATATTTGGGGTAGACAAATGAGGCAACCAATGAAGCCACCTTGAGTAACTCTCACAGTTGGTAATCTCCATCCTCTATGTGTTCTAAGACTTTTTGTCTTGNGTTCTTAAAAATTGAAATGACTTGAAGCTGGAGAGATGGCTCATCACTTATTACTGTTACAAAGGACCCAAGTTTGGGTCCTAGCACCTACCTGGTGGCTCACAACTATGTATAACTGCAGTTCTGTGGTAGCTTGAATGTAATTGGCCCNCATAAGTTCATAGGGAATGACACTATTAGGTGTGGCTTTGTTGGAGTAGGTTTGGCCTTCTTAGAGGAAATGTGTCACTGTGGGGGTAGGCTTTGAAGTCTTGTATATGCTCAAGCCACACCCAGTGTCTCAGACTACTTCCTGTTGCCTGTAGGATCAAGATGTAGCTCCTTCTCCACTCTCAGCTCCTTCTCCAGCACCATGTCTGCCCACATGCCACCATTTCCTACCATAANGATAATGAACTAAACCTCTGAAACTGTAAGCCACCCAATTAAATGTTTTCCTTTATTAGAGTTGCCATGGTCATGGTGTCTTCACAGCAACAGAAACCCTAACTAAGACAAGTATCTGCTGCCCTTTTCTGACTTCCACAGGCTCCTCTCTGTATGTAGTACATTTATATTCATGCAGGCTCTCACAAATATATAAATAAAAACCAAATAAATCTTTTTTTTTTTTTAGAAAGACTTGACCAGTCATGATGTGAACTGTGGACTTTCAGTGGCAATGATAGGTCCATGTCAGCTTATGAGTTGTGACTATAAGCCTCAGAAGTGTGCATAAAAGTAAAGGGATTTGGGTAATCTCTGTACTTTATGCTCAATTGTGACATAGACCTAAAAGTGTCCTAAAGAAACAGTATCTAATTTTTCAAATGACCAATTAACAATGATCAGACAAATAATATTTTCTATAGGAGAGGAACAGAAGCAAACAAACAAAATGTGCTCACATGCCCACGAACTACAAACCACACAGAAAGAATAAAGGAAACTAGAAGTTTCAGGTGAAATGTTTTCATTCCTATCTCCGGGGAGCTAATAAGAATTGATCATCTATGAGANAAAAACACTATTGTTTTAATTTAAAATGCACAAATGGAGCTAGTTTAAAATGTAGTGGCAGAAATAAAAAAATCTAAACAGCTGAATCTGAAGGTAAAATTCAGGGACAGATAGGGATGAAAATGACATAAATACAGTACTTACATGTGATATTCTAAAAATTCAAAATTAAGAAAACATTTTAAAATAAACNGAGAGGGGGCAGAGAAATGTAAAACAAAACAAAATATAAATAGAAGAATTAGAAGGCTTTTCCAAAAGAAAACAAAAAATTGTTTGTGAGTTATTCTTCAAAACCAAAAGATACGTTTCTAAGTGATGGAGTCCACGTGGAAGCNGGGAACCTAGACATGGGTCACTAGGAGTAGGTGCCTTACATGGAGGGAGCNTATAACACAGGTAAAATGAAAGTAGAGAAAGAGGATAGTAGAGGCAGCAGGGCTCAAGCANGGAAGGGGAGNGGACNGGGAAATTCAATNTTGGTGGAAGGCTTAACTACAAGTGTGTATGTATNACAAAGCTATTTAGAAACCTATCATCTTCCAACCCAAGAAAAAAAGTCAATCAGATCACACAGGAGAACACAGATGAGTTTGGGTTTGTTATGGCTGTTGCTGCTGCTGCTATTGGTTTTTTTCTGCCTCTGTTGCTGTCANAGCACTGGTGATATCCCTTTGGGGAAAGGGGAAAGAAAAAATAGGGGGGGGGAATAAGGAGGAGGAGGAGCAGGAAGAGGAAGAGAAGAAACAGTTTTGAAATTCATCCTTGACAACACTCANTCTGTAGAAGATGAAATCACATATGCTGCCAAGTTCAAGTGGTTCCTTCAGGACAGAATGAAAATGAACAGGCAAGATGGGAATCCTGATTGGAAGGGTTGTGACCATCAAAATGACCAAGAGCAAGATCATTGTAACTTTCAAGGTGTCTTTTTACAAAAAGTGTTGGAATATACCTCACACACAAAAAAAAAACAATATTTGAAAAATAAGGTACATGATTGGTTATGCACAGTCACTAACAGCAAAGAGACTTATTAAATACATTACTTCCATATTANCCAGGATGATGAGGAAGATTAAAACTCATTGATCTGGATGTTTTTCTATGAATTCATAAATAAAATTTAGTAACATAACAAAAGAATACAGATGACATGACAAGAGAGAAGGGATATGTTCAGTTTAAAGATTAAGAGTGGGAATGGTGGCTTCAGAAAAGGGGAGGGCAGAGGGTGGGTTAGCCAAAGTTAAAGATACATGAAAAATCTTTATGGCACCCTGCATGGGTAGATAATGCTGCCCCAGAATACATGGGTTATTACATGAAAATATCAGTACTAGACACAAATGAACTCCCTACAAGTTACTGGTCAGGAAGGTCCCAGAGGTACCCAAAACAACACAGACTATGTCAGTACTCCTAGTTGTCTTCTATTAAGGAGATAGTAATATCCTATTGCTTAAGGTAATAGGTATAGCTAAGGTAATAGCTATTAACTTACTTTGGATACAGGACA
>LZPO01107997.1:204156-215795 GCA_001675575.1 Neotoma lepida | reverse complement strand
TGCAGACAATATTGATTGGACTCTGAGTTATTTTAAAAGAAAAAGAAGAGGTCGTGAAGGTGAGAGGGCATTGTTATGAAAGCACTGTAGGGCATGAGAAAGTGGAATTGGCAGTGGATATGGTCAAGATACATTTGTATGTGTATGACATTGTTAAAAATTAAAAATATTTTAAAAGAAAATATCCAAAATATTCTGTGACTACATGAGTCAATCCTAAATATTACTCTTATTCCCTTCATGCCTGCATAAGTTTCAATCACAGAAAAATAAGGAGAAAATACCCTACAACATTTATTCATGATACTTAGAGACATGTAATAGGATCACGAAGATTTTGTCTCTAGCAGTAACAGAAAAGAATTTCCATTAGAAANGAAAGATGCTTCATTGTTCTCTAAAATGACCCAGAGTCACTCTAAAATTTACTTCTGCGGAAGCATCAGCGTTTCACTGACCTAACCTGAGTCAGATTTCTGGCTAATTCGATGCTCATCTGTGAACTGGCATGGGAAAGCATAGCAAGGACCTACAGTTACTTTTTAGACAAGTTTCTCTTTGCCTGTTATCCGCAGAGCAGATATTATTGGAGTCTGTCTCTTTCCCTTGAGACATTAAGGTCAACAGCTTCTGCCACAATGTGCACACAGTGAACCTGAGCCTGCTCAAGGGCAGGCTATTGTTGGCCTCTTTTATTGATTTGCTTGACCCAAGGAGCACACAGTAAATAGCACTCTGTTCAACTTGAAAAGAGAAACTAGACTGTGAACACTGCCCATACCAATATGAACTCTTCATTGATTTAAAAACAAAGGAGAGATGAGGTAATGTGAAAACAATAGGCATCAAATCAAAGCCAAAGTAAACAAAATGATGGGCTTCAGAAATGGGCACAGTGTTCACTGAGGAATTTAAAAACTGTCATGCATCAGGCTATCATCGGTCTCTTTACACGGTAGGTCATTCCTGACTGAACACTAGGTAACTAACATGTGTTGGAGCCCAGAGAACCTTGAACCATCCTGCTTAGACTACCATGTGTGACTTCAGCCAGGTACCTTATGTTTTTTGTTTTTGTTTCTGTTTTTGCCTTATGTTTTTAATATGTCAGTTGTCCCTGGCACTAAGAGTTNTAAGTCTAGACCTATCTAAGCGATTCTCATCTTTATTNAGTATTATATGCTTATTTCTTTCTACCTGTGTATTTCCCAAGAGCTTCTACAGGGTAAATGCCATGGAAAACANTACTTGGGACTTAGTCACCACCTTCATCTTAATATATACTGATAAACTAATGATGAATGAATTACAAGCGTTGAGATAGTTGCACTTGCTTTCATCTAGCCTATAAAATGAAGACACGAGTGACCCGAAGAAAGGGCAATAGGACAAGTACTATATCGGGAATGCCCTTTCTCAATTACTAGGCAAGAACCAGGAAAAACTGTTAAGAAATCTTGTTGGAAATCACATAAGGACACTGTGTCATCAATGATTTTATTTGTGAGCTATAACATCAACACGATGGGAAGCTGTATATTACATGCTTGCATGAAACGTTCTTATGTAACCCAGTATGACATACAACAATATACACTAATAAAATAAAGTATTTTTTTCATCAGAGGCTAGGTAGATGGCTCATCTGGTAAAGCTTTCAAGACATGGGGACCTGAATTCAGATCCCCAACATCCATATTAAAAGCTGGGTGTGGTGGCACACACCTGTAATTCCAGTGCTTGGGGAATATAGACAGGGACTCACTGGCCAGCCAGTATGAACAACCAGTGAGCTCCAGGTTCAGTNAGAGATCCTACCTGAAAAAATAAGGTGGAGAGAGACAGAGGAAGATATTCAACATGGGGAAGGGGGGAGTATGTATCCATGCATACATGGATACATGGATACATACTCCCCCCACCTCTGACACACATGCACATTTTGGTGAGTTATCCCCCACTTCCTTTGTGTCCTGGGATAGCTTTGCTGCCTAGGCAAGTCAAGGCAACTACAGCATCCTGGAATGCTTCCCTGGCACTCAGAAAAATTAAGGTCATTATTAACTTGCACACTGAACAGNTTTCTAAGGTAATTCTGCTACAAATGGTGCACTGCTCACACTCTGAGGCAGTACTTTCAAAGTTTATGTAATTACANTAAGCNGATGGTGAGGTCTAAGTTTATATAATTACACAGTGATGACAGTGAGGTTTATGTTTTACTCAAACTATGCTTGAACTCAAGTCGGGAGGGTCGGCTCCCGCTGGTTCTAAAAGAGTNGAAGTGATACAGCAGTTTCTCTAAGCATTTGGGATTTAAGTCCCAATTTCTCCTTTTAGAGATGCGACTTGANTCCCACCTGGGAACTTCAGACAGTGCTATTTTACATTTGTTTTGCTCAGTAATTATTCACAGAGTGCTTTATAGGGTCTANTTGGTCTCCCCAGCTTGATCTTAAACTTCTGAGGTAGTCAGAAAGCTTTTGAAAATTAAAGGAACATGGAAAGAAATTTTNCTCAGCACAGTGTTGGTGCCTTTAGTTAGGTTTTCTGTTGCTATGAAGAAACACCATGGCCAAAAAGAAAGTTGGAGAGGAAAGGGTTTATTTGGCTTATTTTTCCATATTGCTATTTGTGGAGGGGCCCCAAAACAGCTTGACCACACAGCTGCCATGACAAGCTTAGAGGTCCAGACACAGCTTCTGTGACAGGCTTACTGGCAGGCAACACAGACCCAGGAAAAGCCATAAACTGAACCCTCCCAGGAAGGGCCTACATCTAAGGGGAAGTACCTGACATCCCAAACATTCTAACCATTAGATAAGATGGCCAGATGTCCCTGAGTCTAGCACACACCNAATTTTGTTTTACAGATAACCCTAGACAAATGTCAGCTAATCAGGGTCCTGAACCCTGGAAATTCCCTCACACTANCCATTGCTATGAAAAACACTCTACCTGGCCTGGGCTCAGGGCTCTCTGCTCTCACCGCTATGTCAGACAGACAGAGAGCCCAAGCCCGGGAGCTGGAAGATAATAAAGGCTCTTTGCTTTTACATACAGGATTCAGTCTCCATGGTGGTCTTTTGGGGGTCCCTGAGATCTGGGCATAACACTATTCATCATTGGAAGAAGTCAGGACAGGAACTCAAACAGGGCAGGAACCTGAGGCAGGAGTTGATGCGGAAGCCATGGAAGGGTACTGCTTACTGACTTGCTTCTCATGGTTTGCTCAATCTGCTTTCTTATAGAACCCAGGACCACTAGCCAAGGGAAAGAACCACACNCAATGGACTGAGTGCTCCCCTGTCGACAACGAATTATGAAAATACCTTACAGCTGGGCCTTATGAAGGCATTTTCTCAATTAGGTTTCCTTTCTTTCAGATACCTCTAGTTTGTGAGTCAAGTTGACATAAGACCAGCCAGCACAGTTGGTTACAGAACTGCATCCAAGGTCATGGGTGTATGTTTTCTGTTACCTCATCCAGGTCTAATTTGGAGAACAAATCCTGAAATTGTCACCACTAGTAGGAATTTAAATCAGAACAAATTAACTTTTTTTTTTCTTTTAAGAAAACAGGGTAGACTGGATAGCTCAATGGTTTAAGAGCAATTATTGAGTTTGTGGAGGACAAGGTTTGATTCCCAACATGCACACGGTGACTCACATCNATTTGTAATTCCAGTTTCAGAGGATTTAATGTCCTCTTCTGAACTCTAAGGGTCCCAGTTATGCATATAGTGTACATTCATACATGCAGGCAAAACATATAAATTGAATAAACCTTTTTAAAATAGTAAAACTACCATGTAATCAACGTGGATATTCTTCTTGCTAAAAGAAAACATAAAAACCACTAATTGTTCAACATCAGGCATGCATTAAATGTGAACAATCCCTCATATATTTATATAAAATAAAGCTANCCAAAATTAATAAAATATTTCTCTGCATTTTCTAAAATGCTTTGTCTCATTCATTTCACAGAGTCTTCTCAGTTCCCTTAGATGAGGAGGAAACATGCCATCTTTCTGTTTTATAGCTGGAGATGCTGAGCTCAGAGCTGGCCTGGGAAGTCACATCAGTACCAAGAGTGGCCTTCATTCTGTGTTCTCTTCCCGCCACCAAAGAGCATTGCCTTCTTCGATGAAAACAGATTAATCCCTCTATTTTCCTCACTCAGCTGGGGTTACCTCACAAGAGCTCCTTGCTAGTGTTTAGTGTCTATACCCTTTTCTCCACTTNCAAATTAACAGCTTGTCCTCATATTATCCAGATGGATGGCTGCACCTGGTTAATTGAAGTTGTAAGATGCATAAACAGATTAAAGAGTGAAGTGGCTGGAGAGCTCACTGCTGGCCAGACATAATTAAGAAAGGGGGAGTTTGCAGGGTCTGCTGGGGCATCAGTAGGAGAAGGGCCTCACTGACCAATTTCCTAAAATGCTTCAGTTGCTAAGTNGTGGCATGCATTTGCTCCTACTTCACTGGCAGAACATTGACATTGCACTGCTGACAGGGCACACACTCTGCTCTTTCTCCAGAATGTTCATTTAAAGCAATGATGCTCTGGATCCATCCATCAGTCGCCTGTCTGAGAAACATCTGGGTGTTTATTAAAAATTCAGATTGCTTAATCTCTTCCAGGACCCACTGATTTTGTAGATTCTGGCACTCTCCTGGTGGTAGTGATGGGGCCACGACTCCGCAGTATCTAACAGCCTTCCTCTAAAATTAAACTATTGACTTGCTATCCTTTAATATGTGGGATTTCTGAACTCACCTTTAAAAAACTGCATGAGCCTGTACTTTCTGAAACAAGTCTAGTAACATCTTTGGTTATCATCAATCAAATCTCCAAAACTATAAAATCCTAGAGTTGAAGTCAGAAGTCGAAAGAGGTTTTGTCTCAGAAGGCTCCTGAAACACTTCTTTGGTATGTAAATTCTCAGCCTCACACAGAGACTCCACAGGCAGGTGCTTCCCCCAGGAGTCTGATGCTCCCTGAAACTCGAGGACCATTGCTTCAGACTCCTGCTGCTCAAACTTCAGTGGGAATTTGAATTTTGTGAGGCGTTTGAAAAACTGTAAAATGTAAATTTAGGAACTGTAGTGCCCCATGTCACATTGGTGCTGCTTATTTGTAGAACATGGTTTGAGTAGCAAATCTCTGCATCTTTTCTTTCTATCTAACATCGTGGGCAAAAATCTTATACTTGGAAACGAGTGTGGGGAGTTGGCTCAGTGGGTAAGAGCATTCACTGTGTGAAAGCCAGAACACCTGAGTTCAAATCTCCAGCATTCACATGAAAGACTGAGGATGTGTTTATGTACCTGTAACTTCAGCATTGATGGGCAGAGACAGGCGGATCCAGGGAGCTCACTGGCCTGCCAATCTAATCCAAATGATAAGATCCAGGGTCAGTGATGGACCCTGTCTCGAAAGCTAATGTGAATAGTAATAGAGAAAGACTTCTTACATCCTCCACTGGCCTGTACACGCTCTTGCGTGAGCATGCACCCCCACACCTGCCCCCAACACAAACACACACACACACACACCACAAAAGAACAAAAAAAAATTGAGGAGGGGATGAATGTAACAATAATGAAAGAAAAAGAGATCATAAATTTGAGATGGAGTTGTGGGGAATACAGGAGGACTTGGGGGAGGTGGGGGAGGGGTAGAAATAATGTAAATGAAATACTCAGGCATGAGGTTCTGAAAATAATAATTAAAAATAAAAAAGAGTCAGAAGGGGNCTCGTAAGCCTGGTGGGGATGTTCAATCTTCATTGTCAACGTGAATGGCTTTAGAATCCTANGGAAACACACCCACCTTGATGTGTCTATGAAGGTATTTCCAGGAAGGTTTAACCACAGGGGGAAGGCTCATCACACCCCGCATGCGGGCAGCAACATTCAAGGGACTGAGGTTCCATAGTGAATAAAGGGGTAAAGCCAGGTGAGCATGAACATCCATCACTCTCTGCTTCCTGACTGTAGGTATCATGTAACCAGCTGCCTCTCACTCCTACTAACATGCTTTTCCTGTCATGGTGAACTATATCTTCTCAAACTGTAAGTCAAAATAAACCTTTTGTCAGGTATATATGTTCAGAGCTAGGGAAAAATAACTAATGCACTTGGATTGAAATGGTTGGTTAACCAGTAGGAGAGAAGGATATAGACATAGAAAGTGAGGCCGCTAATATACCATCAGGTAGAGGGGTGTGGTGGGAGTGTGTATGTGTGTGTGTGTATGTGTGTGTGTGTGTGTGTGTGTCTGTGTGTCTGTGTGTCTGTGTGTCTGTGTGTCTGTGTGCATGTTTGTATATAGAGGCCAGAGGTTGACATTGGCACGTGTCTTTTTCAATTGTTCCTCTATTGGGGGAAATTATTAAGGCAACTCCATGTAGTTAAGAGNTTTATTTAGGGATTTAGGGCAACTTACAGCAAGTAAAGGGATTGGTCACAGGATCCAGGAGAGGTGAGGTGCAGTCCAGCGGTGTTCTATGGGGAACTCTGCTTGGTCCACCATCCAGCGTCCAGGATCCAGGAACCAAGAGGGCCAGCACCGAGGGATATTTGGTCTTAAAGGCTCCCTTCTCAGCCGCCCCAGGGGGAGGTCCTAGGTAGGCGTGGCAGTTACCAGAAGCCTCAGTAGGGGTTGTGCTTCCAGGTCATAGCTAGAACTGCTGCCCACTACATTCTTCTGCCTTTTATTTTCCAAAGCAGAGTTGCTCATTAAACCTAGAGCTTGGTAATTGGCTAGACTGGCTGGCCAGCAAGCCACAGGGATCCTCCCATCTCTACCTCCCTAGTACTGGGATTATAGGTCTCTGCTACCATGCTCAGCATTTAACATGGATGCTGGGTATCTGAACTCTAGTTCTCAAACTTATGATGCAAGCACTTTACTGACTGGCCTATGTCCCCAACTCCCATCAGTTGGCTTTGAGTTTTAAGAATTAAGGATGTATGGGCTGGGCTTCTGCCCAGGACCATGTCTGAGTTTACAGTCCTACTGCAGCCAGGGTCTATGCTGAAGCCCATGGCCCGTGTTGTCACAAAGGCCACACAGATGCCTGGGTTCTGGGCCACCACCTGTGGTCATGTTGGGGTCCATGGAACGTGCCACTGCTGGGGCCATGCCCATCTGAGTGACCTCTGTTGCAACTCTGGGGCCATGGTGTCATCTGGCCCTGAGCTGCTGTCCAGGGCCATGTCTGGATCCATGGCCTTAACCGCAGCCAGTGTCTGCGTCTATGTTCACGGCTCCTGTTACCACCGAAGTCTGAGCAGATGCCCAGGGTCTGGGCCCACTCCTGAGGCCACGTTGTTCCCCGAGGGTCATGCTGCCACTGGGGTCATACATATTGGGGTGGCCTGTACTGCTACCCAGAGCTATGTTGACATTCAGGCCTGAGCTGTGACCCAGGGGGCATATCTGGGTTTGTGGTCCTGCTGCAGCTGGGTTCTGTGTTGATATACATTGCCCATGTAATCACAGGTGCCAGGTGCCCATGTGAACCATGTGCTGAACCATGTGTTAAAATACGAGGGTCATGCGTAGCAGGCCCTGCCCCTCATTGGACCAGGGAGAGCCCCCCCCCACTAGAGAGCTGACTCCCCCCCTCACTGGCCCTGGGATAATTGACCCCAATGATCCTGGCACAGGAGAGTTGACCCTGCCCCTCAAGAGAGAGCTCCCCGCCACACACACACATAGACACCCCCACACTTGGGAGACCTGGCTCCATTCCTCACCTTAAGAGGGCAGTCCCAGCAGCCAGTCAGACTAACTCAGCTACCTANNACCCAGGCACACATCCAGGGCTTTAAATTGGCACTCCTCAATACCCATCCCATCTGTGACCTGCTGAAGCACCTGAAGGGACTGGTCCTGCGGAACCATAGCCACAGGATCTNCATGACTCCAGGCAATAGCAGGATATCCAGGAGGAGTTTCAGTGAGGGTCCAGCACTGATGGTGTACCAGAAGCGAGAGNCCTTGAACCAGACCAACAACACATTACACAACGAACATTTGCAAGTAAAGCTGTTAGAACAAAAGGGTATGCTGCATGATACACAGCAAGTCCCAGTGCCACTGAGACTAATGAAGAGGCAATGGAGAGGCGGGAAAGACAGAGAAGCTAAGTGTATTTTGTTGTTATTTGCTTGCTTTTTATTTGTTTTTGTTTTCTTTTTCAATTGTTTTTAATTAATAGTCTCATCAGTATTTTTATTTATTTTTTATTTTTATTGTTTCTTTTTACGTTTTCCTTTGGGGGGATGCTACAAGAGTGAAGAGCAGATACAGAAGGACAGGAAATGAGTGAGATTGGGGTACATGATGTGAAATTCCCAAGGAATCAATAAAAAGTTATGTTTAAAAAAGAAGAATTAAGGATGTGTTTGCTTACCTAGTCTTCACGCCATCCTCCAAATCCCTGATATCTAACTTTTATGTGCCTGGGGAAGGAAACCAAAAATGGCTCAATAGGGATCAAATTTTGTCTTTTTGCCCAGTACAAAGAAACAAAAGAAACTACTTAGCTGAAGAAGTCTGATAAATTGACCAAATCTGTCTATAGATCGACAGTATGTTCCCTGCACACCTCTGGTCTGGGACTCAGGGAGTCTTACTTCTACTCCCAACACTGCNGACTGGAATATTGACTGTGACCACATCACATCGTATCATTTCACTGGGGCTCTGATTTCCTCTCGGACTGAACAATAGTGTTTGCCTGCTCTTAAAAGTCTTGGCCCTCCATTCTGTTCAATCCTTGGTGTGATCACACTTTTGGTGTTGCACCTGGTGCTTGAAGACAACCCCCCCCCATGCCCTTTGCATTTATGAGTTAGTGAAAGCTCCAGAGCTCTGCTCCTGGAAGTCAACTTCTGTTGCTGACTCCAGGATCACAAGCCTTGGTGACACTTGTAGGAATTTAGATGCTACATGCTTCCTGGGTGGGACTTTCCACCTTTACCTTGATNTGTTTTAAATTATTCATCCTTGATGTTCCATCTCACTAAAATTACTAATTTGAAATATGGTCACATAACAGATTAGTTTGCCTGGCTGTCAAGGGTTTACTAAGTAGCTCACATCCACTGAGATGAGGTATGTATAAATTAGAGGGTGAGGATTTGTTCATAATCGGGACCTTCCAGAATAATTTGTGCAATAAAGACTTTGAATAGCTAGTAGGTTTATAGAATTTCTCTAGTGTAATTAGGAGAGGCATTGTTGTGTAATGAAGAAAATTAATTAGAACTAAATGTTTAGGGAATGTGTGGCTAGGTAACTGAAGGCATATTTGCAGCNTAATTGTTTCTTGGCAGCTGGAGGCATTTTACACCCTTTCAGGATGTTTAGTTAATGGATATTTTAACATGACCTACTGTTTGCTTTCCCTTAAACCATTTCACTATAGAAAAACGGTTCATCAAAGGCTTAAGCCCAGTATATATCCCATTGGAAAAATGCCTGTTATCTAGTTTATTTGATCATACTGTCTGTCGAGTGTTAATTATTTCTAAAAGTCCAAATTGAGGCTAATTGGCATGGCCTCCTGCACCGTATAATTATAGAGTTCTTCTGTATGCTTACAAGACATNAACACTGACATAGTTCTTAATGCTTTACCATCTTTTCACCTTAGCTANGGCCCACTTTTGAGTGCTCTGCTTTAAGTCCTTTATGGATTCAGGTAGAGTTTTTAAAAATATAATTAAGGGGCTGGAAAGATGGCTCNGTGGTAAGATGTTGTGAATCCAGAGGACCTGTTTTCACAGCCATCTGTAACTCCAAGGGATCCAATGCCTTCTTCTGGCCTTCTCTGACACCAACCATCCACATGGTGAACAGACATACAAGAAGGGAAAAAATAAAGTTTTTTTTAAATATGGTTAATTTCAGAATCAGGGTTGGTTCAGCAGGCAAAGAGACTTGCTACCAAGCCTGAGAACCTGAATTCTATCTCCAAGACCCATGTGATAGAAGGCAGAACCAATTCCTAAAGCTTGTCCTCTGACCTCACAAGTATGTTGTCGGATACACATACACACAAACACATATACACACATGTATACACATATACACATACAAACACACATACACACAAACACATATACACATACACTCTAAATAAATAAAACAATTTAAATTTAAAAATCTGTTTAAAATATGATTAATTTCAAAGTAAGAGGGATTACTGATCCAGTTGCCTGATTGTAGCTATCTTATTAATAAAATTCTAAAGGCAGGCAAGCATGGAATCAAATCCCTACTCCATTATTTATTATGTGGTCTTACTTAAGTTATTTAAACATCCTAAGACTTAATTTCTTGATCAGTAATTGNGGATAATAAGTCTTATACAATAGGCTTATGGCTAAAAATTCTAGAGAAGTATATTTCCTTAATGAAGATATTTTTGAGTTTCAAATGAAAGAAACTCCACCTCAAATCATTCACAATAATATCATGGAATAATATTTTTTATTTAAAATAATTTTAGATTTCAAAAAGAGAAGAAAGAATAATTTTAGATTTCAAAAAATGCAAAAATATCAAATGGAGTTTCTAAATAAGAGGTACCCAGACCCAAGTGCTCCAAACATAAACTACTTGGTAACTGCATAGGATTAGTAAAACCAAAAAGCTAACATTGATGAAGCATTCAATGTGAAGACTTGTCTTGAAATTCTGCAACTGTCCTGGTAAGTCTGCCTTCTAGTCTAGATCTACATTGAATTTGGGCTTCATATTCCCTTAGTTTCCTCTAATGTTGGACAATTCTTGAGTTTTCTCTCTTTCTTTTTAAACAATGAACAGTATCATTACATAGTTCCTGTGGGTCAGGACCCAGGCACTTCTGCTTCAAGGCTTCTCATGGATTCGCAAACATGANGACCCATCTTCCTTTCTTTTCTATTGCCTTGACAAAACACCATGGCCAAGGCCACTTATAAAAGAAACCATCTAACTCAGGACTCCCAGTTCCCGAGGGTTAGCATCCATGAGCATCATGGATCATGGCAGGNAGTATGGAAATAGGCACACAGCTGGACAGTTATTACGTAGGAAGACCTTGCTGTACAGGACTGTCCTCCAAGCCAAATGGCTACTACCTTCAGGAGTTCATCTAGGCCTGCTCATGAAAGTTCATTACATTCCTTCATAGAAAGAGGGGATGAAGAGGGTCATGGGACCTTCTCCTGAGCACCCAGCCACCCCTCCCAACCAGTTATTTATAATTCTATACTAACTGCAAGTGGCCTAGCTGAGGGGTATAGTAAACGTATGGGGAATGACTAAGGAGGGGGTTCCATCTATGCAGCTATGAGAAAGCCATCATCCCTGCTGACTAAAGACTTTTTGATGTGGCCTTTTGGGGGATCCCTGTGACATCCACAGTCCTATAAGTAACCCTCCACCAGTGCTCTTTAAGGAAGCCCAATAGGTTCACTGGATCCCTAGAGTGAACTCCAGCGGAATCATGCCTCAGTTTGTTGTCGGCACCTTACAAGGTGGAGCGGCAGTCAATGTTGATGGTTACCTGTTGAGAAGGAGCTTTTAGCAACAACAGATGTTAATTTGAGTTTATCTTGCATTTCCTCATG
>LZPO01107997.1:136170-168073 GCA_001675575.1 Neotoma lepida | reverse complement strand
CTTTGGAGCTTGTCCTGGAACTCACTCTGCAGACCAGGCTGGCCTTGAACTCATAGAGATCCACCTGCCTCTGCCTCCCGAGTGCTGGGATTAAAGGCGTGTGCCACCACCAACCCGCTGCTCGGTCTACTTTTAAGTAGATTTAACAGGTGTCCTGACTGCCGTAAGTGGACAGTCACTTAGGGGATGCTGTCAGGGGCTGCTCGAGCCAAGTCTTGGAGGAGCCACAAAAAACTTAAAATGGAGCCAAGGAAGGGCGCAATGCCGGGCCTGTGTGGCTGTTTAAGTTAATGAGAAACAACGGCCCCTAGTGTCTGACTCAGCATTCAACNGAATTACCTGCAGGTTAAAAAAGTACAGCACCAGCCAAGCCCGTGAAACTTCCACTGAAAAAACCCGCACCCAGGAAAGGATTGGCCCACTTTCTACCTACCCAGCAGTCTGCTCTCATCCAGACACCCACGACAAGGGATTTCAAAACTCGCCCCCAAACGTGACCACTGCCTGGATTCCCCCCAAAGACCTTATTTTCACAATCCTTCTGGTTTATTTTTAAACTAACGACTAAGCTGCCCTTTAGGAAGTTTTCGTCAGAGCCAGGTGATTTTTCCTTCATCCTCCATACACTAAAGAATTTATTTCTCATTCACGTAATTCTTTGTAAGAGAAAACAAAGGCAGCCTGAGGCCTGTCACTTTTCCTTTTTTTTTTTTTTCTAATCCAGGCAAAGACTTAAGGTTACTAAAAGAAAGGGCTACCCAACATTAAATTACAAGAATAATAAAAAGGCCGAAGGAAAGGACAGATTTAAGATTCCCTCATCCCCCTTAAAAGTGAGAATGTTTCAAGTTTCTAGTTGGGATGTGTGAAGTTTTCCTAAAGGAGATTATAAAATGTACTCATAGGAAGATTCAAGCATTTCTCCAATTAGCAGTTTGATTCCCAGTGCAACCTTGTGAGTGAGGAAATGTTTGCTTGCCCACACTTAAGAATACAGTTTGACACTTGTCGCGCAAAAGTTGGGCATAGCTCTAGGGGCACATATTTAAGTGCAATTTTTAGTCATTTTGCTTAATAAAAGGTTCTGTTTACAGTCAATGTCCGACTTCCGACGGGGGTCTCGTCTTAAAGAGTGCAAACTGGAACTGAAAGTTCCATTAGCAGATTCAAGCCCAACAAGACAAAAGCCGGGCATGCAGCACTGATTAAATCTTAGTCTACACAGAACCTTAACCACCATTGCATTGAATGTGGAGAATGAAACTATGGTTCTCCTTCACATTTTATTTCTGTCGAACTGAGTTTGATTTCCTGGGTCAGAAACCCAAGATAGTGTATTCTGTCTGAAGCGTATGTTCCCTAAGGAAATAAATGGCACCGGCTAGTATTTTCTTTATACCCATTCTTACCAGCGGTTCTGAATCGCTTTTAAGACAACGCCGAGTCGAGACTGGGTCTTGAATTGCCAGCTCTTACCTGTTCCATGTCCTCCGGCATTTCAGGCATGATTCCAGAACTATTTTGGGGAAACAGCGGCGAGAGGAATCTCTGTGTCTGGCTTCTGTGGCCGGGTCTTTGTTTGCTCCGCCCGTACCAAGCACACGGACGCCAAAAACGTGAGGCGCAGCTCCGCTTGACCTTTTAAATTAGCATTTCCATTCCAATCCAGGAATCTCGTGCAGCTTTCCACAGTGCAGTAAACTGGCAGCTGATTCCTCCTGCTAGTTTTGAAACTACCCAATGAGAAGTTTCATGTTTAATTGAAAGTCAAGGGAGGATCCATTACCAAAATCCATATGGCGGAACTATTAAACAAAACAAAAACAAACAAACAGAAAAAGCCCCGGTAGAACTTTTTGATCTCTCTTGTAGTGAGAATGTGAGTCAATGGTGGGAAGCACACTGCAATTGATTCCTGTTGTGAAATATTCCACAACAGTTTCACACAACAGTAACAGACCCTTCAGTAAAATTCCCCAGTGCTTTTCAAAAAGTTTATTTTGTGCGTATGAATATTTTGTTCGCATGCATGTATGTGCACCATGTGTACCTGTTGAATTCCCTGGAACTGGCGGTATGGATGGTTGGGAGCCATTTTGTGGGTGCTGGGAATAGAACCCAATGCTTTGAAAGAGAAACAAATGCTCTTAACCACTGAGCCATCTCTCCTGCCCCATAATAATGCTTTTTTAAATTCAACCGATTTCAAAGGGCAATTAAAAAAAAACCCTAGTGGTAACAACACACAAATGTAGAGTGCGTCTGGTCATTTCCNTTAACTGTGTTGTTTATATTTAGCCAAGCATTAAATACTATTGATCAGTACTTCCCAGTGTAAGAANCATTTTCTAGGAGTGAAGCACAGCCAGCTACGTTTGTTTCAAGGGCGATTTAAGCTTAGTTCAGCTTTGAGCCGCTGTTTGAGTTTATGGCGTTGCAGTATTTTAACTTTAAAATCAACAGAAGCTGGTATTGAAATTGAACTTTGAAATGTCACTCAGCTTTATAGTCTACCCAGAGGGTATATGGCACATGGTAAACTGTAGGAGGCAATCAGAGGATCCACAAATGGTCAAGAAATCAGGGGAGGTGTTGAATTTAAATATATATCTTAAAGATTAGCCCTGTCAAAATGCAAGAGCTACAAATACCAAGGAATTAAAATATAGGGCAATATCTTCGGGTATCTCAGATACAACAGTGAAATTAAAAACAACCAATATTTTTTTAGTTGATAAATTGAAATTCCTCAAGGTGAAACACTCCTGCTTAGTAAAAGAGACTGTTAATAAAATAAATGCAAATAAACTACAAACTCGGAAAAGTCATTTCAATACATATACTTAAAAGGGCATATTCAGAATATTTAAAGAACTGTAACTCAATAATTTGAAAAAGCAATTTTTATTTCTTTTTTATAATTTTATTTTTATGTGCACTGGTGTTTTGTTCGAATGTATGTCTGTGAGAGGGTGTCAGATCTTGGAGTTACAGACAGTTACCTGCCATGTGGGTGCTGGGATTAAACTTGGGTCCTATGGGAGAAGAGCCAGTGCTCTTAACCACTGAGCCATCTCTCTATCCCCCAATTTTTTAAATGTACAAAAATTTTACTAGACATCTTAAAGGAAAACACAGGAATGGCCAATAAACACATAACACATTGAGCTTGGGAATATGCAAATTAAAAGCACATTGAGATATCATTGTACACCTACATAAATTGGCTAAAATTGAACAATTTACCAAATTTTACATGCTGAAACACAATGTTTACCTCTGTCTTCTTAATGCTTCTCAGCTAGAGCTGAGAATTAAATTGTCATAAGACAAACTTATTAAAAACATGTTTTACATGGCATAGCTGCCCTAACAAGGCAATATAGACCCAAACAGTAAGGATCCAAGAGTTCATCAACTATACATTGAATTAGACAAAGAATAGTAAGTTATGAGCAGCAAAAAAATATTAATTTTAGTAAGGTTTGCACAGCTCCCTTGGGTTCAACTCCCCATTCATGGTAATAAGAGGGTGGCTTTGCTTCTACCAAAGGCAATGCATCTACAGCAACTTCATCTCCTACCTTCAAGAAATAGATCAGTCATCTTTTTGCACCTGTTTAAGTGTCTTTAACTCAAAACAGTGGATATATTAATGTGGCTCTCTCCTAACTCCTTCACTTGCATTTTCAACAGTTAGAATGCTCACTCTACACTAGTGGGAGTTGAAAAATGAAACCATTTGAAAAAACGTAAGCTGTCCCATCAAAGAGTAATGCCGGTTATAGGCATGTATTCATGAAGAATAAAAGCATATACCCCATCCATGAAGATTTATTCATGAGTATTCATAGCTGCTTAATTCCACTTTTTAAAAACATTTATTCTTTTTGTGCATGTTCCCGTCGGGGAGAGGCATGTTGCTATGGGAGTGGGGCAGAGGTTAACTTGTAGGAGTTGGTTCTCTCCTGCTATTTGGGACTCAGGTNCTTAGGCTTGGTGCCAAGCACTTTTACCCACTGTGCCATCTCACTGGCCCCATTGCTTAATTCAAAATGGCATGAAACTTGAAATAAACCAAACAACTGTCAACAGATGAATAGATAAATTCTGGTTCATCCATACTGGGGACTATTACTTAGGAATACAAAAAAAACAAACTATAGGAATGAATCTGTCATTTTGCTGAATGAAGCTAGGCACAGAGAATATGATTCCATGTATGTGAAATTCTAAAACAGGTGAAAATCTCGCTTTGTGGAAGGCATAATCTTGTTTTGGTAGAAAAGTAGGAATAGACAGTGAAGGCTTACTTTCTGGGGAATGAAGCTATTCTTTGTAACAATAGAAAGTGAATTGCAAGAGTAGAGACGTTTACTAGAACTTGTGTTAAAACACATGTTTATTTCACTCTATTGCTATTATGTAGCTCATATCCAAATTATTTATAAGGCAGTCTCCCTATGAAGCCTAGGCTGGCCAGAACTCATGTCTTTCTGCCTCAGACTCCCAAGTGCTGGGATTATAGGCATGTACAGCCATATGTGGCTATACCTGCATTTTAAAACAACAGTACAATTATATTTTGGATCCTTTAAGTCACAACTTTAGTCTCAGTCAACATTTTCTGGGATATTAGTTTGATGTAGTGAGAGCCATTGAATTGATAATCGAGTGATAAAATAGACAACCAATTTCTAAACTCATTTGGATCTGAAAAAAGTGTCAAAATCTGTTTTCCTATATATAGTGTGTATATATTTTGCAGGTTTGAAAAATATCTTTAAGCTGTTATGATACTCTTAAGGCAAAAACCAATGTTTTCTTTTCTTCTTTTTACAAATTTTGTACCTCCACAAAGATGTACAGTGAAATATAACAATCCCTCTCTTGAATCTCTACGTAGCAGCTCTCACTGAAAAACAAAGCAAGGGTTAGTAAGATGAGCTCAGTGGGTAAAGATACTTGCCACTGAGGTGACAACATAAGTTAGATCCCTGGAGAATCCACTCCTACAAATTGTCCTCTGGACTCCCAAGTGTGCCATGGCACATGCACACATTGCTTTAGTGATCTTACCACCACTATGCTGACTAGAGACGTTCACTCTCTTTCAATATGAATCATGCTGAACGCTGCTGCTGGCAGTTTTTGGTGAGTGTCCAAGGGTGGGACTAATAAACCCAGAAGCTTAATTAACCAGAGACTTAGGGATCTAGGATCTCATTTTGAAGGCTCATTATTCTGTGCTTTAACCACCAGCAGCCCTGGTCCTTGGCAGATTCTACAAATGGCTTCTGGCAGCAGACAGCAACAAGCCATGGCACCTTCTATTGTTANAATCTTCATAGTTCTTGGGTGTTGGGATCCTTAGCCCCATAGTGAAGTGTCACAGGACTTGCACCAAGAGTGTTGGATTTCTTAACCCTTAAGTCTTGGTCACTCTCTGGTACTCTTCGGGCCATCACAGTCCAGTGTCTGCTCAAATTTTTTATGGGTTTTTCTTGCATCTTTTTCTGTGCACCATAAGTGTACAGTGCCTGTGAAGCAGAAGTGGCCATGGGATCCCCTGGAACTGAGCTAGACAGCTGTTAGTTGNCATGCAGGTGACGGGAATTGAACCCAGTTCTCTAGAAGAGCAGCTGGTGCTCTTAACCACAGAGGCATCTCTCCAGCCCTTCCTTCTCTCATCACTTCTGTGCTGTCACTTCTGTCTTGGCTGTTCTGTTTCTGCTGCTGTCCTGACGCTATTGCCACTGTCACTANTGCTGTCATCCTCTTCTTTTCTATTACCAGTTCAGTCCACTCTAACGCTTAAAAGTAGCAAATTCAAGAGAAGCCTCTTATGACCTTAAGCTTAAACANGGAGGCAGCAATCAATCACAACAGTGCACGAGAACTGTGCCTCGATTGGTATGAATATCCCTTCTTCTAGCTCTATGTGTAAGCAAGCTATTCAGCTTTACCTTGAAGGACAGCCAGGAGACTCTTAGAATACTGGGAATTAATTGGGCTTTTGAAACCTCCAAGACTACCCCTAGTGACAAAGATCCTCCAACCAAGTCACACCTCTTAAACCTTCCGTAACAGTTCCACCAACTGGTGAGATTCAAATAATTAGCCCATAGGACTCATTCAAACCACTACATATGGTATGCCCCCAGGGCCCTCATTTATTTCCAGGAGGCTAACTTCAAAGGATTCCACCCCCCTCCACACCATAAACTTCACATGGGCTCTGAGAGACCTGCCTCGAGAATCCAAATCATAATAGTATCCCAGAATCCTTTTCAGAGATCCACAACCGACCAATCTTCTCTGGAGGCCAGACCTCACACTGAGAGCTGTGAACCTGGAAACTTAAATGCAATGGGAATCACAGATCCCAGGATGGCAGGACCGAGGGATAAAACGAACTGCCAAAGGCAAGATGTGGTTTTCACAAAGGACAGCAGAGTCAAAGAACAATTAAAATAGTATGACTGCATAAATCCACATGTGCTTAGTTAGGACTTGCTCATGAGTCAGACAGGAACCCTACTGAATTTTCACTTAACCTAAATGAGCCTAATAATTAATTCTTTGTGTATCTGTGTGTGTGTGTGTGTGTGTGTGTGTGAGAATGTGGGCGAGGGAATCGGGTGTGGTCCTCTATCACTCTTCATCTGTTCCTTTGAGGTAGGGTCCCTGAACCTGAGGCTTGCTGTCTCTGTCATTAGGCCAGGAGCCAGTGAGTCCTAGTGATTCTCCTGTCTCCACCTGTCTCAGACATGCACCATATGCCTAGCTTGTTACATGGGTACTGAGACTCAAACTTTGGTCCTCATGATTGTAAGCACTCTTCATCACTGAGCCCCACAAATGATACGCTGTAAGACAGTGTCATCAGAAAGCCAGTAGTACACAAAAGATCTGATTATTCTGATTTCCTTGTGTACATTTACTATGATTAAAGGCTATACATCTCTACAGAATACTAGAAGAAAAGAACGACTAACATAAATTTTCAATGTTTACACCTAAGTAAAGTAAAAATAAATATGTAGTCTTGGCTAGCCTAGGACTAACTATGTAGACCAGGCTAGCCTTGAACTAACTCATCCATCTGCCTCTGCCTCCAGAGTGGTAGGATTAAAGGTGTGTGTCACTAATCATGGCATAAATAAATAAACCTTTAAAAGAAGTAAATAAAAGGTATCATTTATGATTCTGGGGACAAATTTGGATGGCAGGTAGACAAAAATAAATACATCTTAAACTGAAGCAATACTGTAACTTCATTAAATCAAAGTTGAATCACTGTGTTATGAGTTTCCATGACTTTATTTTATATTACACACATATTCAGAGAATATGCAGGTGACACATTCTTTAGAAATCTAATATGTACAGTTTTTCAGATTTCCTTGAGGCTGGGCATGGTGGTACCTGCCTTTAATCCTAGCAATTGGGAGGCAGAGGCAGGTGGATCTCTGAGGTCAAGGCCAGCCTTGTTTAGAGAGGGAGTTCCAGGACAGCCAGAGCTACACAGAAAAATCCTGTCTCAGACAAAAAAAAAAAAAAAAAAAAAAAAAAAAAAAATACCCAAGATTTTCAGTCTATCTAAAAATTAACAGACTAATCTTTAAAAAATGTAGGTTTATAGACCAAGCTACATGTTTTAGTTTAGAACTGGGGTAGAGTCAAGGAATCTGGAAACAATTAAATAACCCAGTGACTTTGATTTAAAAAAAGGTTACTGTAGAATTAAAGGTGCCCTGATTTCTATTTGAAGTGAAAAGGAGATTGATGACAAGGAGACCAGAGTGAGCATGATAAGCAAATCAAAGCAGATGCCAGAGCAAGCCAAAGTACTTTAGCCTTTCCTCTCTTCATCAGAACAGAAAGAACTCTAAAATCAACCTAAAAACATTGGGGGAATACAGAATAAGGGGAAATTTTTTAATACTGATCTTTAAAAAAATGTTGATTTTTATGGTAGTGCAATGCAAGGTGCAAAGCAAATAAGATGGTTCAGAATGAGATGATAAAGGTAAAGATTAAAGAGATACATAATGAAAATAAAATGTCAAAAGATGTTTTCATAACAAATGCTGAATGTCCTTTCATATACCTAAGAATAGGCAGTAGAAATTAAATATATTATATAATATATACTATAAACATATCAGGAATAATGGAGAAAATAATCTTCAACAGGTATTTCAGACGTATACTTCCATGATCCTTGATGTTGCATCAGAATTCAGCAGCAGTTTGTGTTGCCTGAAAAGAATATCACAAAGAGCTATAAGTATTTTATATTAAAACTACTAACCAATGATCCAGGCTGTGGATGTAGCTCAGGTACAACACTTGCCTAGCATGTTGAAGGGCCTAGAATCAAATCCTTGAAAACCAAACCAAACCAAATTCCTAAGTCATTTAAACTAAAACCAGATCTATGTTCTTGAAGACAGAAGAATCATTTATATTCTGTACCATACTATAATACATATATATGTATTTTATGAATACACACACACACACACACACACACANANATATATATATATANANACACACACATATACACTATTATAAGCAATCAGGACTTAACTGTGAAATATATAAAGATTCTGTCAAGAGAAAAATTATTTCTCTAAAATTGAAATTTAAAAAATTATTATGGAGCTATGACACACTTAGGTTACATTGTGAGCTGTGTAGAGAGGGATTGGCCTTTGGCAAGACAATGCAGTCCAGAGAAGATAAGCAGGGATGCTAGTAGGAGCAATAAAAGAAAGACTTTATGAACAAAGTTTCATAGTTTATGAGAAAGTTAAATCACCAACTGCAGTGAAAGCAAGAGACAGGCAGAGAGAGAGAATGACAGGTACATAAATACACTATTTTATTTTTATTATTATTATTTACCTTCTTTTAATGGGGTCTTGAGGACAAAATTCTCTTTACATTCATGCTGAAAAGCCTTGGAAGGGTCAAAGTGTTTGATGCCCAGAGCTTTATTCAATTCTCCCTGAAGTCTGAGCTCATTTTGTTTCCTTTTAACAAGCTGAGATCGGAGTTTTGACACCTCCTGAGTAAGAAAAATATAATCACTAAAATATACAGTGGTAAAATGTGTCATCATTGTTGCAGACATGTTGTTCAAATCTTAGATGGTCTTATAATAAAAACCCAGAGCCAGTATCAGGGTGAAAGCTGAAAGATCAGAGAAGCAGAACAGCCAGCCACTAGTTCTTTTATTTCTATGAAATCCTCAGTCTAAAGAGAGTGAGTTCCTATTTCCTCACGCCTTATATACCTTTCTCTGCCCCGCCACATTACTTCCTGGTATTAAAGGTATGTGTCACCACTGCCTGGCTCTGTTTCTTTCATGTAGTCCAGTGTGACCTTGAACTCACAAAGATCCATACGGATCTCTGCCTCCTGAGTGATAGGATTAAGGATGTGTGACACCACTGTCTGACCTCTATGTCTAATTTAGTGGCTGGCTCTGTCCTCAGATCCTCAGGCAAGCTCTACTGGCGTATACAATATATCACCACACAGACATATTCCAAAAAGTTGCTTATGTCAAAAATAACTATCATATATTCACTAAGACTGAATTACATAGTGATTTGGAACAGCTCATACAAAGTAAATAAAGCACTTTTAATTTTCTTTCCTTCTACAGTTTTGAGTATACTTTTCTGATCAAAGGTGAACTGAAAATAATTTGCCTCCAAATCAATTTTTGGCTTAACAGAATAACAATAACAGTCTGTAGCAAACTTCCTAGTAAAACTAAATAGTATAAAAAGGCAACCAATTATGTTCTTTGTCTAGAAAAGGTCCTCCTAAAAGTACAATAACAAAGGAAGAAATGTGTAAAACTTGATACAATCTTCCAACTATAGCAGCAATTATAAAACTGAATATCCATCTGGTTAACACTAAATAAGTCCATTCATTCTCAGATGAATTCTCCCCTATAAATTGTTCAATTTTTTTGGTTGTTAGTATATATGAATACAAGTGCTATTTTACAAACCGATTTGAGTTGGCTATTTTCATCTTTCAACTTCACAACATGCTTGATTTTTTGCTTTAGATTCTGGTGACCCAGTAGCTCTGCATATGAATCTCTGATTTTATTTAGCTGTTCCTGAGTTGCACCATGTTCATTCAACAATGCCTGCTTCTCTGCTTCAAATGCATCCAGTTGTTGCTGGAAAAGATATATATATTTATGTTTTTAATGAAACTAAGACTTAAAATTGTTGAACTTGTGCATCCTTCTGCTTCTGTTAATTAATTAAAACATTTGTGACTATGTCTGGCCTAAAACTTTTAAATCTTATTAAGTTCGTATAAAGCATAAATAGAAATAATACAACAAGCAGTACTCCCACTTTTCTTGAAGGCTCTATAAACTCTCCAAGAAAATCTTTAAGCTTTGCATTTTTTACCTTAAGTATCATCAAAAGAAAAGCAATAGAGTCAGCCAGCAAAATAATCTACCAGCAAAATATCAACTTTATAACTGAAATCTGCTTCCATTTCAATTAGACCTTTTTTTGCTTGTTTGTAGGCTTTTTTTTGTTATTTTAATTTTTTTGTTGTTTTTCAAGATAGCATTTCTCTGCTTAGTCTTTGCTGTCCTAGAACTCACTCTGCACACCAGGCTGTCCTTGAACTGAGAGATCCTCCTGCCTCTGCCTCCCGGGTGCTGGGATTAAAGGTGTGTGCCACCACTGCCCGGTTTTTGTTATTGTTTTTGAGATAAGGACTCACTCTGTAGACCTTACTGTCCTGGAACACACTATCAGGGTGGCCTTGAACTTTATCTATCTGCCTCTGTCTTCTGGGTGCTGGGATTAAGGCATATGACAACCATGCTTGCCACCTTTTCTTTATAGAAAAAGTCAGGGTATTGTCAATATGGTGATCTATGGCTATAAATTCAGCATTCAGAAGGCAGAAGCAGGAGGATCAGGAATTCAAGGCCATCTCCAGATACACAGAAAGTTCCAGGCCAGCCTAGGGTCTAAAGGAAACAAAGACAGTCAGGCCTAGAGGCTGATACTCATAACGCTAGAACGTGGGAAGGAGAAGGAGGAGCACTTCAGATCCCAGGCCAGGCCTCCCAAGTGCTGGGTACCAGATAAACTGTGAAAACTGTTACTATGCGGTTAAACTNTAAGCATGACTACATAAAGAGATACTGCAGAAGCACCAAGTCAGTCAAGACTAATAGGGAGAAATACATTCTCAAAGCAGATCCAAGTAAGTTTACTTCTTTATTTTTACTTTATTTTATGTGTATGGGGATTCTGTCTGCATGTACGCCTCTGCACCACCATGCCCATGGAGACCGAAGGTGTCGGATCCCCNGGAACTCGAGTTACAGCCAGTTGGGAGCTACCATGTCAGTGCTAAAAACTGAACCTGGGTCCTCTGGAAGAGCAGGTAGTACTCTTAACTACTGAGCCATCTCTCCAGCCCACAAAAAGTTTAATTATAAGCAACAAACCTGAAAAGGTTTAGTCTTGTTATATAGCTCTTCATAAAGGAGACGCCATTTATTACTTTCCACAGTTAATTCTGTCACTGCGTTTTCTTTCTCTGCTTTTCTGTATGGGGAAATTAAATTTAAAAAAATTACCTTTTTTCAATTTATTAGAAAAGAAACGAATGTATTATATGGCACTCAAGGTCCAAGCCCGAATTACCTTGCTTCTTCCTCTTCTAGNTGCTTCTTAAAATCTTCATCCTGTTGTCTGAGTTGATTTTGCAAATCAGTTATTTTCTTAAGAGACGAAGATGTGATTTCTTTAATTTCTGCTTCTTTCAATGTTGATCTGTTCTGCAGATCTAGAAGCATCCTTGGATTTGAGAAAGAAGAATCCACTGAACATCTGACAGACATTTCAATTTTTTTTTTTTTTTTTTTTTTGAGACAAGGTTTACTCTGTGTAACCGCCCTAGCTGTCCTGGAACTCACTTTGTAGACCAGGATCTCGAACTCACAGAGATCCGCCTGCCTCTGCCTCTCAAGTGCTGGGATTAAAGGTGTGTGCCACCACTGCAGTGACATTTCAATTTTTATCTCTTTCTTTTTGGAAAAAAAAAATACAAAGCAATAGAAGAAATTCTTTAAAATTGTAATTCTAACTGGATGTGGTAGGATTTGCTTTTAATTGTAGCACTTGGGAGGCAGTCAGGCAGATTCTCCATTTGAGCCAGCCTGTACTACACAGCAGGTTCCAGTCAAGACTACATAGTGAGACCTGGTCTCAAAACAAAACAAACAAAAAATTGTAATTTTTTTCTTTAACTGATGCATTTGTTTCTTACCTTGCATATTCTTGATTTGTGCTCTCAGCTGTCAATAGCTGGTGTTGAACATCTTCTACACTTTTTTCAGCTATGGCTACTTTTTCTTGTAGAGTCAATTTCTCCAACTTAAGGTCTTCTATTTCTTTAAGTGTTGATGTTTTATAGCTTATTAGAAAGAAAAAGTTAATACTTTTTCTTACTACTGTATATATGACAAAGTTTAGATTTTATATACTTCTCGGCAGAAGAAAAAAACCTTATAATAATTCATGCACTCACACAGGTAAGAATTTAGTACTCTGAGGTAAATAATAATGAGTTTACATAACATTTTCTGTTCGACATATGTGCAGTGTCCAAAGATCCAGAGCATGACATTTGATACCCTCAAACTGAGACACCATGTGATGCTGGGAATTGAACCTGGGTCCTTTGGAGGAGTACTTAGTGTCTTTAACCACTAAGCCATCTCTCCAGTGCCCTTGACCTTTTAAGAAAATAGGGCCAGGATATGGTGGTGCACACCTTCAATCACAGCACTTGGGAGGCAGAGGCAGGTGGATCTCTGTGAGTCGAAGGCTAGTTTGGTCTACACAGATAATTCCAGGACAGTCAGAGCTACAAAGAGAGACTCTGCCCCTCCTCCCTAAAAAAGGAAAATAGGAAGTAGATGGGGTAGGAGTTGAGGGAAATAAGTATAATATGAAATAACTATATAAAATTACATTATCCCAAGATTATTCCAAGAAGATGGACTGTGAGAAGAATAGAATTTTGTGCTAAGAAAATGCTGTGAATGAGTAGTCCTGGGGAGGTAAAAAAAGGTGAGGGTCAATGGAGTTGTTTTCCTTTTTAACTGCACAGCAAAATACATTCATACTGACTGAAAACATTTCTAATTTTCTCTTTTTCATTCCAAGATAGGATCATACTTTGTTGGACTAGAAATCACCATGTAGTTCGGTCTGGCCTCAAACTTACTGTAATTCTTTAAAATTCCTAAGCGAACGAGTACAGGTGTGAGCCACCACCCCTAGCCAAGAAAAATTAAGAGACAAGGAAGAAATGACACTATATGGTCACTAAAGGCTAAAAAGACTAAAATATTAGCTTCCACACACAAAGGATCGAACATTCCTGCAACACCAGCACTCAAAGGCTGAGGTAGGGCTGCCATGTGTTTGAGGCTAGTCTGGGCTATAAAGGTAGTACCAGGCTAACCAGTGCTATCATAGTAAGAGTATCTAAGAAAGAGGGGTAATGGTTGCAGGAAAGGGAAAGAAAAGCAACAAAGAAACTTAAGACTAAGAAATTATTAAATAGTTAGGGAGATCNGATAAATGTAAGTGCTCCTAAATTAGATGAAGATATAAAAGCTTTTGATTTTTTTTTTTTTTTTTTTTTTTTTTGGTTTTTCAAGATAGGGTTTTCTATGTAGTTTTGTTGCCTGTCCTGGATCTCGCTCTGTAGACTAGGCTGGCCTCACAGATATCCGCCTGGCTCTGTCTCCCAAGTGCTGGGATTACAGGTGTGTGTCACCACTACCCGGTGTCTTTTTTTAAAAAATGCTATCAGGAAGGTAAGATAGTGGTGCTAAGGGTTGGCTTGAGTTTGAACTGGATGGTAGGAAAAGGAACATCTACATAAGTACAGGAAGATTACGGGATGACACTAAGTGCCCATTTACAGCCGGTCATTACAGAATTGAAGGTAATGGCAGTCATCCTCTATGGACTGCTTTGTTCTTAGATTTCTGTAGGTAAACACTTCTCCCCACTCATATATTCCATAGTGAACACTACAATGAAAAATACCTTTCATGTTGAGCAGTAATGTCTCTAAGATCTTGCACTGTATCATTATACCTCTCCTGTAAAGTCATGGTGTCATGGATGTGAGCAGCATTACTTTTCTCCAGCTCAACTTCTTTCCTAAGAACAAGGAAAAATTACAAAAGATCAGAAACTGTGCACCATGTACTTCATACTATCCTTCACAGTAGCTGGTATGTCATTTAAAAATATACATTTATGACTTAATCTCATAGCATGATAGTTTTACTAACTTATTTACTGGCTTCTTCTGTATATACTTTCTACAGGATTTCCTTTCATGTTTCCTGAATTATGCAGGAAATTTAGGGGAAAGAACAACAAAAACCAATGTTACACGATAGTCAGATCTAAAGAATGAATGCAATGCCAGCTAAAAGCACCTAGACTTAATGAAGTTTAATTCCCTGTATTGAGATAATAAATATTACACAAAGTTAAAGATACTTCATATTAAAACCTCTTTTGAAAAGTAGTTATAGTACTATGTGCATTTTGATTATGTGATTAGTCCATATATGCCATTATTACTCAATTTTGTTTGAGATAAGATCTTGCTATATTTAGCCCAAGCTGGCTTTGAGCTCAGGATCCTGCCTCTGCCCACCAAGTGAAAAGATGGTACATGCCCAACACTAACAAACTCTTCAGTTTTGCTACCTGGGGCATGGGGAAGTCCGCTTGTCACCAGCGTCATCTGGGTGGGCAGCTGCCAAAGGCCATGTCTTGGTCTGGCTCCTGTTGGCCATCAAGTGCCATGCTAATTCTAGTGGTCTGGGCCGCCTCCTGAGTCCATGAACAACACTGTGGTTGGGGCTGAACTGATCTGGGTGACCTTTGTCACCACATGGGGCCATGGTGACAACGAGAGCCAGAATGATGCTGAGGACCATGTCTGGGTCCATGGTCCTACCAAGGCTGGGGTCTGTGCTGAAGTCCGGGTCCTGAATTGCCACCAAAGGTCACAAAGAGGTCTAGGGTTGGGGCCGCAACCTGAGGCCTTGGTGATGTCCAGCAGCCATATGGCTGCCAGAACCACTCCTACCTGTGTGGCCATTCCTTCCACCCAGAGCCAGGATGTCCTCTGGCCCAAGCTGCTGCATAGGGCCATGTCTGGGTCCATGGTCCAGCTGCAGCTGGGGTATGTGTTGATGTCTGTGGCCCCACGTCACTTCAGGAGGCCTTAGGAACCATGTGAGATGAAGTTAGAGGGCCCTGCGGAGCCAGTCCTGCCCTTCACTAGCCCTGGGAAAGCTGGCCTTGCCTCTCACTGGAGCTAGCCCATGCACTCAGGAGAGATGGCCCAACACAGGTGAGGGTAGACCTACCCTGAGGGCATGCATGAAGGGGAACTTTCTCCACCCCTTCACTGGAGGTGGGTGGCCCCTGTGTCCTGGACTGATGAGTTCGGCTACCACACAGGCCCACAACTGGGCCTTGGGTTGTCTGACCCTAGCATCTACCCCATCTGGGACCTGCTGGAACTCCTAAAAGGGACTGGTCCTTTGATATCCATAAGATCTCCAAGACTCAGGGTGGACACAAGATATCCCAGAGGAGTTCTGGTGAGGATCCAGTGATGATGGTGTACCAGAAACCAGAGGCCTTGAACCAGACCAGTGACTCATAATGCAATGAACATTTGCCAGTAAAGCTGATGGGGACAAAGGAGTATACTATATAACACACCAAAGCCTCCAATGCCAAAAGGACAAATGAAGAGGTGTTGGAGAGGCAGAAAAGAAGGAGAAGCAAAGAGATTTTTCTGTGGTGGTTGTTTTTTGGGATTTGTTTGTTTTTGCTTTTGTTTGCTTGCTTGCTTTGTTTTCTTTTGTGGTGGGCATGGCAGGGATGAGGGGAGGATGGGGAACGGGAGGTGAGCCGAAATGGGGTGCATGTGAAACTCCCAAAGAGTGAATAAAGAAGTTAAATTAAAAAAAAAAATGCTATAACATGTCTAGATAGGATATGAGCTTATGAAGGGTCTCTAAAAAAATATAGTAAAGTAAAAATAAGCACTGCATAACTCTAAGTGGAATAGTCAAATAAGACAGAGCAGATCACACTCTGCACAGTGAGGAGGGCCACAACAAAAACAACCAAATGCTACTAAGTGGTTTGTCGTAAAAAATATTTTTCCTTGTCCCTTAGAAGAGTGACTTTCAGTTCTTGTTTTTTAATGTAAGTCTAAACTATCTAGTCTAAGAAGGACCTTAGAAGACTGCATCTCACACGGCACCTAATGAAGCAGGATATGAAGGCATCAAAACCATTTCTCTCAGAATTGCACAGCTAACTAGTCAAACTAACAATCAAAGCTCCTGGGAAATCAGAACCCCCTTTAGAAAATGTGTTATCTACTCAACTTTTCCAGGTTCCTGTTCTCTAAAACCAGTTGTAATTTAGAACAATCCCCATAACACTTTTGTACTGCTCTCCCAAAGTGGGGGTATACAAAGCCTTGGGGTGCCTCTATGTCATTAATCACAAAACAACTTAGAAGAGATTATTAAGTACTCAAAAGGGGCAGGCGTGAGACACAGGTTCATATCCCATCCACGGTAGCTTGCTACTCTGATGGGATTTCAGGAACTTAAATGATAAGACTTATTTATAGTTTAAATTAGAATCAAATTGCCAAGACCAGATAAAGAATCTGCTATGTAGCTTTATGACCTGTCTGTCCCTGAAACCCATGGTAGAGAGGACTGACTCCTGAAATTTGTCTTTTGATCTCTACCCATGCCTGGACTTACACACACACACACACACACACACACACACACACACACACCACATATACCTGTCCACAATAATATATTTAAAAAATATTTTTAAAGTAAATAATAAAAATTAAAAATAAAAGAATAAAATTGTTAAATTTTAATTCAAATGCATGTGCTGGAAAATAAAGTTATAATACCATTGATGTAATATGAAATTGGTATAAAACTGTGAAACATTAATTTTCCTTTTAATAAGAATATTTCTGAATGTTTACCAGCCAATTCTGATTTTTTTTTTTTTTTTTTGACAAAGCAGTCCATTCTACAACACAGGCTGGCCTCAAGCTCACGGCAGTCTTGCCTCAGCCTCAGAGGCGCTGGGATTACATGCACGAGCCACTATGACTTGGCCCCATTTTGTTTTCTGATTGTTCTATGAGGGAAGACTGGCCGAGGGGGTAAAAGCACTTGTCAACCTTGGTGGTCTGAGTTACATCCTGTGGACCCCCACATGGGGGAAAGAGAAGTAATTCCTAAAAGTTGTTCTCTGACCTCCACATGCATGNAGTCATGTGTGCTTCTCCATGTGTGTGTGTACAAACGCATAAACCAATGAAGTGTTTGTAGTCTCTCAAAAAAAGCTATTTAAAAAAATTCAAAGGCTTAGATGTTTTCAAATCTAAAACACTGTTTTACTGCTGGTGTCCAAAGACTTTTGGAAAATGGAGCAGCAAAGAAGCATGCAAACTAAGTTTCTGGCTTTAGAAAAAGGGCTCCCTTTCGTTCTTTCTTTTTTGAGGCAAAGTTTCACTATTACAGCCCAATACCTTGAACTCAATGTGCAATCAGACAAACCTTAAACTCATCATCCTCCTGCCTTAACCTCTNGGGTACTGGCAAATAAAAGCNTACCAGGCAACACTTACTTTGACTGCCAAACCTGCTTACATATATGTGTGTAGCGTACGCGTGTGAGCATATGTAATACTCTTATCATGTCTTCCTCTGTAATTCTTCCTTACCTTNTAAGATAATTCCAGCCTCCATGCATATACACAGGTCACATGAGAATTCTAAGAAAACACCCTAGAAACCAGTTATAGTTCAAGTCCCATGTAAACAAGACCTTAATACGCACTCTCTCAGCAGTTCCTCTAGCCGTTTCAGTTGCTCAGCGGTGGACCTTGTCTCCTCTTCCAGCTGTTTAACCAGCCTTTCACTCTGGTCCTCCTTCTGCTGCACTGCATCCAGCTCCTCCAGGGCAAGCTTTAACTCTTCTCTAAGGACATTCTTCTCGGAAGCCATTTCCTCTTGAAAAGAGCAGAGCTGCTGCTGAAGACTAGCAGACAATTCCTGCATTCAGACCGGTAAGCACAAGGTGATTAGACGTGGCCTTGTGACCTCTCTTGGAGACAAGAAATGCAATACAGATAATGAAGTATGGCAACTAAATTAGAAAGTTTAAAGGAAACACAAAAATATACATACCATATTCACTCTCCCCATATTTCATAATTTAACACTGTGGAAAATGTAATTTTTAGCTTTTTAATGTAAAACCATCACACTACTTTCTTTATATCTGCTTTACAATTGGCTTATATGTATACATGTATACTTCAATCTACTCTATTCAAACGATATAAAAAGTATATTATGATCTCACTGTTATATAAAATGTTAATTTACAGTATACACATTTCAAAGTTTTATAAATCATTATCATTGAGAAAAAAAATCTAAATTTTAAATGAAGTGAGTATTAGTTTTCACTACTCCCTATCCCAATCTGTTTTTCCTTTCCAGAGATAACTTTTGGGTTAGAGTATATATCGCCCACATATTTTCATACATGTATACATTGGGGGGAGTCTATGCNATATATTCTGTGTATGTAAAAATATTTTTAAAATTATGAAAGTAGTTACGATTTTTCTAGGTCAATATATATTAACCTACTGAACCCTTTCATTGCCTATTGCCCCAAAATATATTATCACATTAGTGCTATGTCTACTCCTATTGAGTCAGTGTCACAAAGTATAACAGTGAAATGCTTTAGTTTCTAGACGCCTTGTTAATGAAGATCTCNATTCCACTGGTTACTACAGGGAAATCCTCTTTTCATGGTTACAAGTTATTGGAATGTCATGTTAGAATTATCTACTTCTATCCCATGACCATGTTTTTTGTTTGTTGGTATTTTCTAGTGGGCTTTTTCCCTCTCACTGATATGTAAAATGTTCTTTATGTAATTTGCATGTCCAAATTGTTTTGCTTTTCTCCTATTGTTAGACATTCTTTTTAAGATAATTATAAAAATACCTATCCTGTCTATTTGAAAGAAATGTATACCAGTATCTGTGGCTAAATGTTTAAAGTATACACACAGAGGTTTTCTGAAATAAGGAAAAATGATGATATAAATAGTAGTTTTTTTTTTTTTAAAAGATTTATTTATTATGTATACAGAAGAGGGCGCCAGATCTCATTACAGATGGTTGTAAGCCACCATGAGGTTGCTGGGAATTGAACTCAGGACCTCTGGAAGAACAGTCAGTGCTCTTAACCTCTGAGCCACCTCTCCAGCCTTCAAATAGTAGTTTTTTTTCCTTTTTTGGTTTTTCGAGACAGGGTTTCTCTGTGTAGCTTTGGTGCCTTTCCTGGAACTCACTCGGTAGCCCAGGCTGGCCTTGAACTCACAGAGATCCGCCTGCCTCTGCCTCCCGAGTGCTGGGACTAAAGGCGTGTGCCACCACCGCCTGGCTTAAATAGTAGTTTTTTTAAAAAAAAACAAAAATAAATGTAGTTAACTACCTTCTCTTGTTGCAGAAGTAACTCATTTTGCAATTCTTTTTGCTGCAGCTTTTCATATTCTTGTTTTTCCAGAACAAGCTTCTCTGTTACAATCTGGATCTCAGCACTGAGACTTTCAGCCCTTTCTCTATCCTTGTTGACAAGATCATCTATAAAAGGAAAGCAGGAGACCCAAGTACTAATGTTAAGGGACTCAGTTCACCTCATATTTCGCNCCACTGTGTTAGCACACTATACAGAGCAAGCATTCCAAAGAGGGGGAAGATTCTAGTCATTATCTTATCATATATGCTACANAGATGTTAGTGTTGAGTTTGCACTAATTACGAATGGCCACCCAGAGCAGAAGTCATCAGCTACTATAACTATTTTCAACCAAAGAATTAATGTGTTGAAATAAAGACAAACATTATACCACTATAAAACTTCCCAAATATAGCACATGGACTTTTTGGAATTCATATAATTATGAAAAATGTTGTCATACAGCTGTGCATTTTTTATAGATAGTACCTACACCTTACTGAAGTAAAATAACATAAATAGCACAATACCTCTTTCCGTTTCAAGCAGCTGACATTTAACAGTCAGGTCTTCTATTTGCTTAGAAAATGTGAGGGTTTCCTCAAGAGACTGCTGAAGACTTAAAATCTCATGATCCTTCTCTTTCAAATCTTCTTCTAACTGGGCAATATCAAGTTTGTATTTTTCCACTTGATCAGATGCACAACTGCATTAAAAATATTTTGAAGAGAATACCTCTTTAGGTACTGGAAAAACATGTTCAACAAAATAAGGTGCTTTTGTTTTGTATGAGCAAAACAATTTTGANACTGAAGCTAGGACTTCCCAAATACCAGGCAAGTCTCTACCAATAAAGTTATATCCCCAGCCAGTAAGGTCCATTTTATTTATCTTTTCATTTCAATTATTTTTTTATTCAACAAGTATGAGGGTTTTATCTGCCTGAATGTGTGTGTGCCACACGGTGTGCAATGCCCACAGAGGCCATCAGCTAAGATTCTCCTGGGGGCTGGAATTACGTATGGTTGTGGGTGCTAGGAATTGAACCCCGGTCTTCNAGAAGAGCAGCCAGTGCTCTTAACCACTGAGCCACCNCTCCAGCCTGGAAGTTAATTTTAAAGCTACTATTTATATTACCTAATTTCTTCGATGTATTCTAAGAGTTTTTCTGTTTCAGATTTTTCATCAATCTTTTCCTTCTCTATGGAAACACTGAAAAAAAAAAGAAGTATATACATATGGTTCATTTATTTACTAACAATGCACAGATAGTACTTACTAGATACTAAATACTATTATGTCAAGTAAGTTAACTCCAGAGGTCAAATTCTTATCTATAATTTCATGTGATTTTTCAGGTTAACAACCTAGATCAACATAGGTGACTAGATTTTATTTATATAAAAAAGCTTTCCAAACATGCTCTGATGAAAGAGCTACCATGAGAACCACGGTATAAATAAGAAATGGTCTTATTTTGCAGCTTTCCTAGTTTTCTTACCAATCCAATCACATTTTGTGTGCTAAGATAAGAGGCTTCCATCCCAGGCCATACAGTATTTGATTACTTATGTGATTTAGGCTCTTCAAGATGATCTAGTTTGAGGGATGAATGAGATTTAAATAGACACTTCATAATAGAAGATNCATAAAGTCTATAAACATGCATAACAGCATTCAGTATTAATAAGACATTAAAATAATAAATTATTGCCAGGTCATATGGTACAGGCTTGTAAATCCTAGCAACCTGGTAGGCTGAGGCAGGAGGATCTGGACTCTGAAGACTTCCTGGGCTACATGAGACCCATGACCTTGTTTCAAACAGGAACAACAAAGACACATGAGAAATCAGCATATGGAACCATTAGAAAGGCTGAACCAGACCACCAATATCAAACACTATGAACATAGAACGACTCCAAGGACCACACCTGGCTGCAGGGTTGTAAAGCAGCACAGCTCTGCGTGTATGTGGTGTGTGTAGATGTGTTTCTGTACGCAGGTAACACATGAACAAACACCCTGTGTGNGCATGTGGGAGTCTGCGTGTATGTGTTGTAGTAAATACAGCTTTCACAGAAAGGCAAATAAAAAAATTGGTTAACCACCTACTGTAGCCTTAAATTAATAAAAGGAAACAATAAAAATCAGAGCAGAAATAAACAAAACAGAGACTAAAAACAGCTTCCTCTTTTAGCCAGTCTTGACTTTGACCTTCTGATGCTCCTGCCTCCACCTCAGAAATGCACCTGGCTCTTTTCACTGACCCCTGGCAATTTTTTCTGTTTTGCTTTAAACTTCCCAAGGACCCATCCCTTGAGGCCTACTTCCTCTAGCTCTGCCCAACCTCCTCAAGACTCCACAGCCTCCCAACAGCATGACCAACTGGGATGTGGTTCAAAATATGAGCCTGTANGGGACATGTGCTATTCAAACCACAACAGAGATATCATTTTCTATAATAAAAATTATAAAGTACTGAGATAAAATTTAAAAGCCATAAGTAATTCTTCATATTTAGAGATGGGAAGACTCAATATTATTATAATGTTCATACTCTTCAAAGTAACCTACAGATTCAGTGCAACCTCTANCAAGATAGCAAAGACATTCTTTACAAACTAAGAAATAAATCTACAGTTTGTATGAAAATAATAAAAGACACCTTGAGCAAAAAAGGCAATGCAAGAGTGATTACACTACATGATTTTATATACTACAAAGCTACTTTAATGGAAACACTGTGTTAGTGTAAAATTAAGACATCTGGATAAATCAACAGCCTAGAGCCAAGAGAGCAACAAACAAGCCTACAGCACAAGCAGTGAAGACAAGAGAATCCTCATAAATGGTGCTGGGAACACAGTGTATCCACATGCAGAAAAATGCAAGTAGGCTCCTATCATCCATCAGCTTTCAAAGTCAACTCAAAATAGACTAAGTACTTAACACTCAAAGCAGTAATACTACTGGCACACACCCAGGGAAAATGCTTCAAACCATTGGAAGTAGAATGGAAAACTGGCTTGTGTNTGTATATGGCAAACCCTCAAAATAGAGAAAGCAAAAGTAAAAATAGATAAATGTAACTACACCAAACTAAAAACANTCTGGAGCGTAAATAACGATGAGACCACTTAAAGAATTAGAGAAAATATTTGCAAAGTGTATCTCTAATAAAGTTTTCATGTTTAGATTACATAAGGAACTTTTAAAATTTAATAGTAAAAAACTCAACCCAATTAAAAAATGGGCAATAGATATAAATGTACATTTTTCAAAAATATACAAATGGCCAACATGTATATGAAAATGCTTAATATCATTAATCACTAGGAAAATGCAAATAAATAACAAAGTGAAGTATTAATTCACCATAGGAAGAATGATCATTAAATAACAAAACAGACTGAGCAGGTTGTAGTTACATTTGTGCCCACACACATACACACACACAAACAGGTAACAATAATAAAAAGAGGCTATCAACTTAAGAGTGGCGATTCCACAGGAAGTGTTGGAAGGAGGGTATCTGGAAGGAGATAGAGGGAGAGAAAGATTGATTTTGGAGGCTGGAGAGATGGCTCAGAAGTTAAGAGCTCTTGTTGCTCTTGCAGAGGACCTAGGATTGATTCCCAGCTCACAACCATCTGTAAATACAGTTCCAGGTGATCCAATGTTCTCTCTTGACCCATACACTAGGATGCATATGGTGCAAATACATACATACAGGTAAAGTACTCATACACATAAAGATAAATAAAGAAATCTTTTTAAAAAGTCTGAAGTTAGTGCTGGTAAGGATATTGAGGAAAAGGAACCCTTGTACACAGGTGTAGGAAAGTAATTTGCCATAATTATGGAAAACAGAATGTAGGTTTTTCATAAAAGAAAACAAAACTGAAAATGAACTAGCATAAGATCAANAATCCTATTTGTGGGTATATAGACAAATGAAACAAAATCACTATATGGAAGTAATGGTTACACTCCCATGCTAGCCTCAGCACTACACACACAGCCATGACATANAAGCCACGAACACCTATTCAAGAGATAAATGGATAAGAAAAATGTAGCAAAGACATACAGTGGAAAAGTACTTAAGCATATAAANAAAGCAAAATCCTTTCATTTGTTACACCANGGATGGAACTAAAGTTCATTATGTCAACTGAAACAAGTGAGGCACAGAGACAAATATCACACATTTCCCAAGAGTGTAATTAAAAATTGGTTATCTAGAAGCTGAGGATAAAACAGTCACTGGAACTTGGAAAAACAGGGGAAGGCCAGCATGGGAATGGTTGAACAAGAGGAACGTTTGGTCAATGAGTTCTAATACAGATTGAGTGTAGACTAAGTTTGGTATAACTCAAAAAGCTAGGTTTTTCACTATAAGGAAGTGAGGAGAGTCTTATATTCAATTTGATTTCCTCATTAAACAATGTATATGTACATTGAAACATTATAGGATCCTATTAATATGTGTAGTTTGATAGAGCAGTTAAAGGGAAGGAAAAAAATTAAAAAATCATGGAAAAAAATTAAAAAATCATCACACTTAATCTTTTTCCTTTTACCACTTACAGTTTTCCCTCCAGTTGGACTATTTTCCCCTGAGATTCTTCAAGGTCCCTCTGCGTCGCCTGCAGCTTCAGCTCCATGCCTTCATGTTTAGCCATCATACTCTGCATAACAGAGATAACTATTTTAGGAAATGAGAAATTCTTAGGTCCCCAGAGTCAAGAGAGAGTATACATACCAAAGGTAGCACTCACCCTCATCTTTGTTTCTCTTTTATTTCTAAGTTTCATCAACTCCAGGCTGAGAGTTCTCATATTCTTTTGGTTGCCATCTTCAGAAAACTACAACATAAAAATATTTTCTGCCAAGTCATATGCACAATTACTTAAGTCTGCGTATGGCATCAGATGCCTGTAATCTCAGCACCCGAGACAGAGGCAAGATAATAGAGAGGTCAAGGTCAGCCTGGCTTCATAAGACCTTGTCTCAATAAAACAAAAGAAAAAGAATTACTTAGATACTGATTAATGTGCCTATCACTGGAGCTATTAATTGTGTGCAATGTACTTTGGCATAGAAAACAGCTTTGACGACAACAAGTACTCACTGTATGCCAGTACTGTTTTCCCCTTTTCCCCTGGATTTCCTGGTTTATTTTTGAAACAGTAAGTCAGTGGTTCTTAACCTTCCTAATGCTATGACCCTTTAATATAGTTCCTCGTGTTGTGGTGATCCCCAACCATAAAATTATTTTTGTTGTTTCTTCATAACTGTAATTTTGCTACTATTAAGAATCATAATGTAAATATTTTTGGTGATAGAGGTTTGCCAAAGGAGTTGCCACACCCAGGATGAGAACCGCTGGTCTAAGTGGTCACTTACTGGTACATGCTACAAAGGCCACTTCAGGGCCTTTACCCCAGGGCCACATACCCCAGAAAAGACTTGTGGAACTACGTTTGCTAAACTAATCAGCTGCCTGGGACACTGAGTACACAGGATGTGGGGTCTGGTCCAGGCCTTCTAGGTCAGAATCTCCCTTGGGCTCTAATACATATTTTACTCCCTACATAAAGAGCAGAGCCTATCACAGGCCCTGAATAAATGATGAATTCAACTGAACAGTGACTTGCCTCTTCCCTCCATTTCTGCCATTGGTAATGGAATCATATTACATTCATTAGGATCTATTAGGACATTATTTACTTACAAACACAATTTATGTATTGAGTATATTCACTCTATTAATTACTTTGAAGCCCTTTATTAAAAAAATAGGTAAATTAATCCTACAGAAGTAGGCTAATATTTAAAGTAGTTAATAGTCACAGTGAGACTAATGGCTTGCCAATGACTACTACATTCTACTCAAACCTTTACTTGCCTTCTTGAAATAGACAGTACTTAGTATGTCCACCATCACTCTAGTTTGTGTGATTAGGACCAGTGACACCAAGAACTCCTACCCTATGGTGTAAGCAGATAAACAGCTTCAACTCCACTTCTAAGTTTCACAAGCTTAAATTGCCAAACAACTTGAATGTAAAGGTAGGCACCATTCCATTCTGATGACATCAGGAGGTTCAACTACCTTAGATTTTAGCAGCTCGTTGGCTCTGGTTAGTTCCATAAGCCTTTTTTCCAGTGAAGCATTACTTGCAGAAAGAGATGTTTTCTCTCTGACTGCTACATTTAGCTTTGCTTCTGTCTTCTCCAACTCAGATTCCATATCCTGGATTCGTTTGTCCTGAGCACCTCGCTCCTGCAAAAGCACACGAATCTGGAAGAAAATGAGAGAATAAATACATGACTGATCCTATTGGTACCAGAAGCCTCNAATGTTCTAAGAAACATAATTTGATACGGTGTTCAGACATTTTTATTTTACTTGNTATTTGAATAATCATANTTACCTTATGACACACCTTAAAGATATGCATTATAAATACAGAATGATTAGTTTTGAGATGNAGAAGCAGGCAGATTTCTGTGATTTTCAGCCAGACCAGTCTACATAGAGAGTTCCAGGCAACTTAGAGCTACATACTGGGACCCTGCCTCAAATACACACATACACAACAAAACCACCAGCAAAACACAATGATTTTTAATTGCCATAAACTTACAAGTGTAAGATACCTAGCTATTTATTCACTTAAAGGTTGTAAGAACTCTTGCTTTCTCTGGTCCTGATTTCGCAAATTTAAATTATAGTTTGAAGTGCTATATGTTTGATATTTCAAGAAAAAAGAGTCCTCAGCAGAATTTAATAGGCTGCAGTGAGNCATCAGTTTTGTTGTCTCTACTAGTTAAATAAACAACAGCAAAACGAAGAGGCTAATATTTGTCAANAGTAAACAGAAACAAAGGAACAACACTGAAAATATTTGGGGAGGGCTGGGAGATGACTCAGTAGGTAAAGGGCTTGCTGCTCAAACATGAGGTTGGAGGTTGGAGCTCCAGGATCCATGTAAATGCCAGGAAGGTGTTGTGGCCCACTTGTAATCCCAGTACTTAGGGTTGAAACAGATCTCTGAAGCAAGCTAGCTGGGCAGACTAGCTGAAATGGTGAGCCCAGGTTCTGTGAAACTCTGCCTCAATACTGAAAGTGGAGAGCAATCTAAGAAGACATTGCCTTCCANATCTATGCATACGTGAACATGCATACATACAAGTATGTATACCACGCACTCATGCAAAAAAAAAAAGTCTGGGTAAAAACTTGCCAATCTAAAATCTGATGCAAATAACCAGTCCTAATCTTGGCAGTGCCACTCATTCATCAGCAATGTCACTAATTCAATCATTACATGTGTGTCAATCACAACATCCTCATTGCCATGCATCCTCAATAAAGATAGTCAGTATTAAATTAAATGAGAACAGTGANTAAGCCAAGGAACTATTCCCTAGAGGTTCTGATATGAATGACATGTTTACCTAACTGCAGAACTACTCAAAATGTTATAGAATCTTGGTCTGCAAATCGACGTAATTCTCTTCCCATTATATAGCATTTATTCCCCAGTAAATTGAAAGTATGGTTACCTCTTTTTCTAATCTCTTCAAATCTTTATCATTCTTCTGAGACTCCTTCTGTATAAAAGTCAAAAAACAATTATGAACTTACATGCTACAAACATCACAGCCCAATATGGTATCCAATTATTTATTTTTGGTCTTTTCCAAAGTAAAAACAGTTTGTGTGTATGGGTGTTTTGCCTGCATATATGTTTGTGAACCGTGTGTGTGCCTAGTACCTGCAGAGGCCATAAAGGGGCACTGAATCCTTGGGAACTGGAGTTATAAACTGTTGTGAATTGCCAAGTGGGTGCTGGGAATTGAACCTGAGTACTCTCAAAGTGCAGCCACTGAACCATTTCTCTAGCTCCTAATTTTTAGTCTTTTGAGTTAACAACACACTATGTAGTACACACTGGCCTTGAATTCACAATCCAACTTTCGAGTACTGGGATTGAAATTGCATACTAACATACTTATCTTCATGTGTATCTTAAACACTATAGAGGGCTATTAAATATTTTATAGGCAATTTTTCTGATAAATAAAATGTCCCCCTCCATTTTTTCAAGACAGGGTTTCTTCGTGGGAACATGCTTAGACCAGGCTGGCCTCAGACTNAGAGATCTGCCTGCCTTTGGCTCCTGAGTGCTGAGATTAAATGCATGTGCTACCACTGCCTGGCTAAAAATGTTCTTAAAACCTGAAAANATTTCAGTTTTCTAAATTTCAACCCATTAGAAAAATAGCTTTTCCTTTCCTTGACAATAAAAATAGAGGTCTGTGACTAAAACTTGTGATTCTGGTTTTCTTCATGGCATTTATTTACATACGAAATAATCTTTACATAAGTTGTACACAGCAGCCTTTCTGACACAACGGAATATAAACATTCTTACTGATGTTTATACATCATTATACACACACACACACACACACACACACACACACACACACACACACACACACACAGGCTTGTTCTAGATGTTTCTAGGTTGAGAGAAAGGCCTAACAACTCTAATCATTTCAAAACTGATGGCATTTTATACTAGAGAAGGTCTATTGTTTGGGAATCTATGCATACTCCTAGGTATAGTGTCTATGGGAATTTGGAGAGTTCTATAATTTAAAATTTTAAAATTGTTTCACCAAGAAATTCATATCATTTATATCCATTCCCACAAAGAGCATTTACATGTGCACTATCCAATAAAAATATAAGCCAAATATGTACTTTAAATTTTTAAATTTTAAATTTTAGTATATTATTTATGAGAAAAGTACAAAAATTCAATTGTCTTATATGTATCCATATTTCATAGCTATAACACATTATAAAATTAAATGCAAAAATTTTGTCAGACATATTTATGCACATTTTATAAAAATTCAGATACCTATTTTTCTAAAAAATTTAGAATTTTCTCATAACAGGGTTGCTTTTAGTGGTCAATCAGTTGCCTACCATGTATAAGCTCTGGGCTTCATTCCCAGTACCAAACACAAAAAATGAGGAATTAAAAACTTCGTTCCTGGGCCTGGTGATGGCTCAGCAGTTAAAAGTACTTGCTGCTCTTCTAGAGGATCCAGTTTGGTTTTTAGCATCTATGTTGAGTGGCTCACAACTACCTGCTACTCCAGCTTCATGGGACTGACTGGATACTGTTTTCCGGACTCCACGGGCACCCGCATGCATATACAAGTGCTCACACACACTGTCTTATGGTTAGTACTGCTGTGATAAGACACCATGACCAAGAGCAATTTGGGGAGGAAAGGGTCTATTTTGCTTACACTTCCACATCACAGTCCATCACTGAAGGAAATCAGGGTAGGAACTCTGGAAGTAGGAACTGATGCAGAGGCCATGGAGGAGTGCTACTTACTGGCTTGCTCCTCATGGCTTTCTTACAGCACCCAGGCCAACCAGCTCAGGGATGGTATCATCTACAATGGGCTGAGTCCTCTCTCATCAATCAGTAATTAAGAGAATGCCTTATAGGCTTCCTAAAGGCCAATCTTATGGAGGCTGTCTCCTCTCAGATGACTCTAGATTGTATCAAGCAGCATAAAAACTAGTCATATATATTATTTACTTCTACAGTGGACNCCACAGCTCTATATTACAGAATATGAGACCCCAGTAACTACCAAATAAATCAAGTGTATCAGTCACATGATAATATCTATTAATTTGCACAACTCCTAAACAAAGTGACATTCTTTGAAACTAATGAAAAACAGTAGGATCTTGCTTAAACAATATTATAAAGNTCTTAGGAGTTTATTTAGGTTTTTTGTTTTTGTTTTTTTTTTTTTAAATTTTCCAACCTAGGCTAGCCTTGAGCTCTCTGTGTAGCCAAGGTTGAGCTTGAAGTCTTAAACTCCTAATTCTCCCAACTCTGCTACTCAAGTGCTAGCATCAAAGGCCCATGTTACACAGCCTGCTCTACTAGGAAGAGTTTAATCTACTGCTCAGCAATGTGAGTAACAACCTCCTTTTGGTCATTGTAATTTTTATTTTTCTCTTTTCTTCACCAATACTTATCCTTTTCCACAAAAAAGCAGACAAGCAAACAATAAACAAACAAACAACAAGTAAATAAATAAAAAAACTCAGATGATGCTAACAAATCAAAGCATGACACATTTATAAAGGCTTACAAGGTAATTATCAGATTTATCTCTATAAAGAAATGGCTTTGTAATTATAAACTAAGATCCCATTCATAGAGACTTACTAATAAATTAGGCAGAATGTAAAACCTGCTCGAGTTCTAATGATACTTACGCTATTGACAGATTTTTTTTTTTGGTTTTTCGGGACAGGGTTTCTCTGTGTAGCTTTGGTGCCTTTCCTGGAACTCACTCGGTAGCCCAGGCTGGCCTCGAACTCACAGAGATCTGCCTGCCTCTGCCTCCCAAGTGCTGGGACTAAAGGCGTGCGCCACCACCGCACGGCGACAGATTTTTTTTTTATAAAGATTTATTGATTTATTATGTATACAGAAGAGGGTGCCAGATCTCATTACAGATGGTTGTGAGCCAACATGTGGTTGCTGGAAATTGAACTCAGGACCTCTGGAAGAGCAGTCAGTGCTCTTAACCTCTGAGCCATCTCTCCAGCCCCCCCTTTTAAAGATTTACTCTTATTTATTTATTTATGTATGTATGTATGTATGTATGTATGTATGTATGTATATGTCTATGTATGTGTCTGCCATGTGACTATGAGTGTCCTCGGAGGCCTGAGAAGTTATCAGGTTCCCTGTAACTCCAATTCCAGGGGCAGGGACCTGAACTCAGGTCCTCTGAAGAGCAGTAAGTGTTCCTATTGAGCAAACTCTCTAGCCCCAACTTACATATATATTTGATTTATACACGTAGCCATTTTAATCAAATAAAGTATCTTGCAGGTATGTAGTCAACGACATGAATATACCAATAGTCTTATAAATGTTTCTCACCTTTGACACCAAAGTCTTTGCCTTTTTCGATGAAGCAAGCAACGTAGTGTCTTTGTCAACATTAAGACTTTGTTGAGATTCTGGAAAAGAAATAAATTAATATGACTATGGTTGATGTTTGCATTTTTTAACCACATACAATAAAGTTTCCAAACTTCTCACTGCAGACAGTAATTGAAGCAAGATAAGCTTTCTTTTGGGTTGTACATTTCAAATAATTACTTGTACAATTATTTGTTACAGACCTAAAATCTTCCTGATGGTCCTTATTTAAAAAAAAATAAGAAAAAAGAAAGTTGGGTGGTGGTGGCACANGCCTTTAATACCAGCACTTGGGAGGCAGAGGCAGGTGGATCTCAGTGAGTTCAAGGCCAGCCTGGTCTACAGAGCAAGTTCCAGGACAGTCAGGACTATTATACAGAGAAACCCTGTCTCAAAAAAGTTTTTTTTTTTTAAAAATAAATTTGTTCATGTCTGTGTGGGAGAATGTGCACTTGAGTACTTTTAACCTAACTGAGGTCCTCTGCAAGAGCAGTATGTGCTTTTTCATCAATTAGCTAGCTCTCCAACTCCTTCTTGGCAGTCCCAATATTCTGACAGAAAGGAAAAGCAATTATCAAAAGGGAAACTACCTATCTGCAAAGATCTTGCATAATTTCCCTTGTTACATACAGTGTAACTATGAAAAAAATCATTTTGTACTTGATTCTTTCACAAATATANCAAATAATGATATTTAAATATACTTCTGGCCATGAAACTCTAGAAGTGCAAAAGCATTTTAAAATTTCAATAGTAGTGCTTACATTAGGTTATAAGGCCATATAACCACTGTTTGTTTAAGGATATATTACCTTTTTGGTTTTTAAATCTTTGTGATTTCTGAAAAGACACTGGTCCTTTAGATACTTCTGAAGTTTTAACATCATAAGCACCTGGAGATGGAGCACAACCTACAGAAAACAAAAAACAGCAATGTATCACTTAAAGTTATTATGTGATTACTACTATTAGCATATTAGCAATACCTATAATAAGTATTTATGATCTTAAGTTAAATTCTACCAATAAGCCATCAACGCAGTGGTAAATAAAATTGGTTCAAGGGGTTTAGAATTGGCAGGCATTACTTACTTTAAAAAAAATGTTACTTTCATTT